>MU617483.1:0-12195 GCA_025201705.1 Dissophora ornata
TTTTTTTCCTTACTATCTCAAGTTGTACGCCGACTTGAGCTGATAGGAGTGATGACTTTGAGAGGAAAAAAAATGACAAACTAAACTAATAGATGCATTTATCGCAATCTCCGCGGAAGGGATGCACTACTGAAGGTTCGCTCGGTTCAGCGTTCCTCTCTTTCGTTCCGAACGCCGTTGCTGGAATGTAATGTAATTGGGGGTCGCATCCAAGGTTCGCTGGGTTTTTGTACAACTACTGCAGAAGAGCGCTCTTTCATTGTAATAATCTCTTTTTTCCATAAATTTGGTTGGATGAACGTGAACTGCATGTACGGCTTGCATGTTCATGTACATTGTTGGACATATCTTGTGCCATGTTTTCGCCAATCTATTTTTTTTTCTGGCACATATTTTTGTTCAAATTGCTCAGCTGGGGCGTCTATTAATCTTCACTTTACCCAGTCGACAGTCTCCAGCTACACCATTTGCTTGCCGCCGTGAATGCTTTTGATAATTTATAATAATTTATTCGTGTGCGAGCCGAGTGCCGCTGGCGCATAAGATCATATGCAGGACCAGTAGAAGACATAATTTCAAAGTCGAGTGACAAGGGAGGACTGAAAGTTGCAACTGAGGATTATTGCTGCAGGATTTCCTGTAGAGATCCTCGCTTCGCCTATTTCCATAGGTTTGAAGTTGCAGGATGAGTCCACTAAAGTTGAGACAGTACATCGTCCCTGCTGATGCTGTGGTTTGATATGCCACGGCCAAGAAGGACGTTGCTCGAGTTTGAAGTCAGGGCAGAAACAAGATTTCCGGAAGCTTTGTTCCCCCTGGGAACAAGTTCTGTGATTGGATGGCGAGAACATCACGTTTCCATGGTGCAGAAAAACGTGACTGAGCGCAAATGGTCAAATATAAAGGGAAATCTTCAGACATTCAATTAGATAAATGTAACGATGGTATTCTGGGCAGACTGTGATTGGTGGGCGATAATGCGGGAGAGGCGACTCTGTTTCTCTGGATGGGACCTTTTTGGCTGGCACAACGGCACAACTTCCATTCGTTCTTTTTGCGAGCCACGTTTTTTCTCATCTTCCACCTTCTTTTTCCTTCCTTTCATCTTCACTCCTCCCCTTCATCTTCCGCACAAGACTAATTGCCACTATGAACGCACAGGTGAGAAGCAGTCGACTTGACAAAAGGAAAACTGCAACAGGCGATGAACAGGATGCCACAGAAAGAGATCGCGACACTGTGATCCGTCATCTCCAATCTGCAGGACCAACGAGACGACTGGATGTCAAGGAATCAGTTCATCAGGCTCAGTGAAACATTGCCATGGGGATAATGGGACATTCTTCAGATAATTGCCAGGACAACCGCCTCCCGTCTTGGTTTGAGGTGCTTGTGTGGGTTGTGGGGTGGAGAGGACCCGTCGCGTGGATCAGGCGACCATCTTGTTACAGCACAAACGACCGAATAAGACCCAACAATACAGCGGAGTCATAGCGGTGCTCCTCACTCCTGCCCAAAGCAAAATGCTGACGTGAAGAGTCCTATTTATTCTTTCCTAGATTATGAACATGGCCCTGGTGATGGGTTCGATGCAGATCACCAACCGTTTGGACCTCGAGGACACAAAGACTAAGCAGATCATCCTCGGAACCTACATCGCTGCCCAGACTGTCGTCCTCGGAATCTCCTACATCATTCAGCGCCGGATCCAGGCCAAGAAGGACACCACCGTTCTCAAGTACCTCGATCAGCCCAAGCCCATGTCTGGTGAACAGCCCAAGCTCACTACCACCACCAACATGGCCTACGATCTTGAACAGAACGCTCAGGCACAGAAGCAGGCCCTTATCGGTCTGGCCTTGATGGTCTTTTTGAACTTTCAGTTTGGTGTGATCCGCCCCTTGGTCGTTCAGTCGATCTTGCCAATCAAGAATGCGTTGCAGAGCAAGTGGGCCCAGGTCCATCTGTTCGGAAAGCCTGCAGAGGGCGAATTGAAGCGTCCCTGGAAGGCCGATAACCCATTCGCTGCCCTCACAGGAGGTGCTGAGGAGCCTCAGTCTGAGGCTGCCGAGAAGGCTGCCATTAAGAAGGCAGAGAAGGCAGAGAGCAAGTCCGGAAAGTCCGAGTCCAAGAAGGATTTGTAAATTGGAAGAGCAACCCATCAGCTACGACATTCCCCCTTTTTTTTGTTTTAGTACGCCATAACACTTTGCCCATGTAATTTCATCACCAATACAAATACCAATAGAACACACAGATCTGCTTGCTGTTATTTAAATTACTCTCATGGTCATTTTTCATATCTGACGGGGAGCTGTGAGATTTACTTGCACCCAGTAATGCATAGACAATCGCACTCGGTTGTGTCACCCTCCTCCTCTTCTTCTTCTGGAGTGCTATTTGGAGAACTGCTGCTGGACACCCCAAGTGAGGGGGACGATTCATGCGATAGATCTTGCAACGGCAATGACGCAGACGATGAGAATGCTGAAGAGGAGGTAGAAGCCGGCGACCCTGTACCATTGAACACCTGAAGTCGTCGTCTCTGAATATCTTGTTTTTGCTTCTCTGTCGCAGAGATGATAAAGTATCCTCGGCACTTGCCAGTTTCGGGGTCCTGTGGCAAGAGTGATTCCCAGAGCTCCTTCACAGTAGCAAAGAAAGGAGGATACTTGAACCTCGCGCAATCAAGAACAAGTACTTTGTCCTCCCCCGCATGGTATCCACCGATTGGGCTAAGCGCAATTTTTTTTAAAGAAAAGATTAGTAGACATGATATAAACATTATGCTGTAAGATCTTAACTCTGTTGTGCGTTACCTGAAGTGTCCCGATCCAGTCTGCCCAAGTGCTGTCCTTGAGAACGAAAGTACCAGATGCGATCCCTCCGACTGCGAGACGGCCTGAATATCTCGTCGAAAATCTTCCAAGGTATGTCGATCTGCCTGCTTCGCAGTGACCTTGGCATGGCACCTAGCCAAGCAGCAGAACTGGTTGAATGTAATACCCTTCTGTTTCATTACCTCAACGCTCGCACAGCAGTCCAGATGCTCCTCCGAATACCAACGCCAGACTCCACGCCACTGTCTTCGAGGATCGATCTGCAACGCGTTGAGGACCATGGAGAGGGACGACACACCGCAAAAGGCAGGATCACTTTGAGTGTTGAAAGATGTACAGAGGCTGAAGAAGCATTCAGCGGTGCCTGCGACGAACATTTCTCGGAAAAGACGCTTGCCGGCGGCGCTGGTGATGCTGTCGAGGTGCAGTGGGAGCTCCTTCTTGTAGAATGTAGAAGAAAGAACCGATTCCATCATATCCACAACCTTGGACTTGTCGTCATCAATATTAGCAGGCGCCGTTGAGGATGGCGAGGCGGAGGGGGTGTCTGCAGCTAGGTCGGTAACACTACTGTCGGTCTCAATTACCGCGTCTAGGGTTTCGGGGCCAAGGGCCTCGAGCTGTGTGAGAATAGTACACCAAGACGGTCGCTTCTCTTGATCAAGCTGGAAGCACTGTTGGATTAATTGCATTAGCGCGTGAGGTGGCTTCATGGCGAATCTCGTCTCAATATCTTTGTTCGATCGAGTGCCAGAGAGTGAATAGAGAGATTCAAAAGGAAGCTCCTCTGTAGCGACCTCCCAAGCCAAAACACCGAACGAGTACATGTCGTCAGCCTCGACGTCCAGCATATTCAAGGGATCGGCGCCCTCCTCACTCAGCTTCTGCTGCAATTGAGCAAGACTAGTCGGTGAAAGCCACCTCCAATCCTGGCATGTGCCTGATGCAAACTCGCGCTTCGTCCCTTTCGATCGATGCCATGACAGGAACCCGCGGCCATCTTTGTCAATAAAGACAGTGTTGCTCGAAATAGCGCCGTGTTGATCCCCATGCATATGACATTGGATGTAATGCAATGCTTTTGCCACATCCTTCAGAACGACCATTTTGGCAGACCAATCCGATTTTCCTGGCTCAGTCTTCGACAGGAACTCGCCTCTGTCAAGGCAATCACGTAGGGAGCCACGCTCAAGGAAATCGGTGACATATATCGGTCGATTCAAGCTTTGGGTGTTGCTGGCAAGAGAGCCTGGGAAGGCTGTAGGCGGTGCAATTGAAGTCGGCGTAGGGCCTGTGAGAGCTCCATAGACGTGTAAGAGATGAGACTCCTTCTGGGCGTTGGGGTCAGAGGCGAGTATTTGAAGCCAGTCGTCAATGTCCCTGCTCGCTCCGCAGCCGTGCTCTGCTGTGGACTGCTGCAGGAGAAGAGGTAGCTGGTGTTGGTTGCTGTCAAGGCGGGCCTTTGCGAGAATCGTGAAGTGGTTGATGCGTGATGGAGCCCGCAATGGGATAATATTGGTCAGGGCATCCTGATGAGTAAATGCCATGGCTGAAAGCTCGTTGGGATGCAAGATCAGTCGACCCTGTGTTCAAACCTTTGTGTGCCGCGAAATTTGCGTGCGCTACATCCAAAAACAAGTCATGGATGGGCACAGCAAAGTAAAGCGAGATCCCGCAGAACAGGCGATCACAGGAAGACCGGAATGGCGCCCGGCCAAGCTTTCTGTACACTTTCATCCCTACAATATTTCCAAGGGGACCTAGGCCTGTTTGCCTGGAGGCTCGCGTTCACGTTTACAAAAATGAAGTGGGCAGCAAATCTCTTGGCATTGCAGCTGCAAAAGGCTCCCCTGGGGTCTAAAAACACAGCAGTCTTGCGGCATCTGAGGAGAACTCATCGCGCCCCAAATCATCAGACAACTAGATATCAAAAACCGCTCTCTCTCGCATCCTCACGACTACCCTACGCATACTTTCTCATACTCTCATTAGCTTCAACCCCAAAAATGAAGATCCAATTCCTATCGTTGCTCGTAGTCGCGTCCGCTGCTCTAGCCCGTCCTACACCCAGGCGGGACATGTCTCCGTCCGGGTCTGAGCTGAACCGTCGCACTCTGATCAGAGACGAATACACGTTTCAGAATCAAGTGGACAACTCCTGCGGCAGACACACCTTCCATATCGATCACACTGACAATAGCAGTGACTCTTTTAGTTCAAAGAGGTTGCTTATTGATCTGATCGAGGACCAATGATGACCAACTCAAGCGCCGCAGTTTGCTCGGGCAACGTGGACGATAATTCGAAGCACACGCAAACGATGAACTAGCATGGAAGCAGGCATACGACGATCACTAAGACCATTAAAGAGTCCCATGACAATGGAGGTCACGATCGGGATTCGGAGATTTCGCCGGGATCGTTCTTTGATCGACGTGATATGGATGTGGAGGATAAAGATACGCGGATGGAAATGCGGAAGACTCGATCATTGGAACGCCGCGGTGTACTGTTTGGAGGCGACTCAACCTCGACCGGCAACGTGAATGACAACCTGCAGCACATCCGGATTATGAACAAACACGGTAACAGGGATACTACTATCACTTCCAAGATTCATCGCCAGCCCCCGGTCTCGCGGTCAGGACGGCATGAATGCTGACGGGGTTATCGATTGACGCGATCTGAAGAAGAACGCGACAACTTCAACAAGGAATACGTTTCGACAACGTGTCCCAGAGCAGCCAATTGCTGATAGGGTTCGTGACTGGTTATCGCGTAGACTGCGACACGTTTGGGCACCTTTTATCCGGCAAACCTTGCCTGTGCCCAAGCTTGTCCATCATCTTTTTCCCCTCACCTCATTTCACCCAAAGATGAACAAGCCTGGAACAAAGGCCCGGGGCCGAAGCTCCTTCATCATCGTCGGTACCACCCTCGTTTTCCTCGGCATCGTCGCGCGATCAGTCGTGCGCGCAGATGCTGCTATTCCTGATGCAACTGATCCCATGGACGCCACCAACTCGTTCCTGAACAACATGCACATCACTGCCGACTTCGACGGCAACTCAGAGGAAATGACTTCATTCGCAGCCGCAGCCGCGCAGAACCAGTCGTTGTTGTGGGGACCTTATCGACCCAACATTTATTTTGGAACGCGCCCACGTTTGCCAGACACAGTCATGACAGGTCTCATGTGGTATGGGACTCAGGACTACGCTGGCGTCGACAGTAAGTCTAGATCGGATACGAAGGACCGATCTGCTATGTAAGAGAGAGCTTCATGTTGATATTTTTTGATGTTTAATCATTGTAGACATGCGCCATGGATGTGAGGAGAGGGATGGATTCGAAAAGTATGGATGGCTCAAGGGTGATGGGCGGACATTTGGCATCCAGCAGCTGAAGGATACCCGCAACAATGTTGAACTCACGACCGATTTCATTAAGATCCCAGGAGGAGATCTCGGTAAATTATTCAACACTATAAGTTTTTATTTCGAGATTTGGGCCCTCAGGGATGGAAGGTATTCTTAATGACCTGTCGATTTTGTGATGCTGCATCTCATAGGTGGATCGTGGGGAGCAAGGATCTCTGGAAAACCAATCCGGGAAGGTACTGTCGACAGTGACGACCGTATTTTAGGAAGGTCGTACGGGTGATTTTATTTGATCTGACCGACTAATTTATCCTCGCCATGCCACTTACTTGATACAGGAGAGCCAATGTCGATTGCAGCCATGTACTATATCGGAGTCGATGGCGAGGGCGAGCTCAAACTGGACCCAAGTCAATTTGTATGTGTTCCTCATCACTTATCTGGAACGCACATTGTCGCCTATCAAACGAGGAGTTAGACATATCATTGACGGCTACGTGGCTATTTAAATGATTATTAGGTAGAGTCGCCAATCACGTTTGATGGAAATGCCAAGGACCTTGGGGACTTTGAGTTCACTCTAGAGCAAAGTTAGTACTATTTTTCCATTTGACAAAGCGATGCATGTATTACAGCTTGCGTTAGGGCAAGCCAAAATCTAACCCAAACATTGTGTACTTTCAGCGAAAGGAGCCAACAAAAAAGATCCTGTTTACTTCTTCGGCGCAGGAATTCCTTCAGGAACTCTTTGGCGTGTCAAAGGTAATGCGTTGGCATTGCTTTCCCTGACTATGAACATTCAACAGGGGTGTGGATGAAGTCTAACAACTGAATTCATCTATAGACTTTGTGAGAGAGGTGATCGTTCACAAGACTCAAGAGCTTCAGGCGGCGGGTGAGGTTAATCTTACACCCAGAGAGCTCTATTCACTGCCGAACCAGTTTTTCAATGGAAAGCCCGCCGTTCTTGTCTTTCAAATGAACTACGACTCTGAGTTTGAGGTATGGGGATGCGAATCTTGGTGTGCAAGATGAAAAAAAAATAGCCCGATAACATTATCTGCAATACGACCTGAGAGCCAATTGAGATTAACAATAAGTTTTTTCGTGTTGGCTTTGCGATTACGCGGTGTAGTTTGAGATCAGGTTTAATTCAAAGTCGTCACCTAATCCAGTGACAAGCACGGTTATCGACACGGAGCTTACCAAGGCTGTCGACGCTTTTGACGAGCGCTTCGAGAAGACCTTCCACCTCGAGAAGCACGGATATAACGACTCAATGATCGAGTTCGCCAAGGCGACCATGAGTAACTTGGTCAGCGGCATCGGGTATGTTCTGTTTCAAAGGCTCTGTGTTAAACTCAAGTCAAGGAACCGCAGCCAGTATTAACTTTCCTCCGTCGATAATGTGCTAGTTACTTTTACGGATCCGCGGTCGTTGACGAGTCACCTACGTACGAGGATGGCCAGAACGATCACCTCGAGGGACCTGTCGCACGTCGTCCTAACCCCAACCCCAAGGTAACCGCGCCTGCGTCCTTGTTCTCCGCGGTCCCCTCTCGCTCATTCTTCCCTCGAGGCTTCTACTGGGACGAGGGTTTCCACCAGACCCTCATTGGACAGTGGGATAACGATCTCAGTCTTGAGATCATCGAGAGCTGGTTCAACCGACAGGATCAGGACGGGTGGATTCAACGAGAACAAATCCTGGGTGACGAAGCCAGAAGTCGTGTCCCAGCTGAGTTCCAGGTTCAATACCCTGAGCATGCCAACCCACCGACGCTGTTCAAGGCGATTAGTTTATACCTGAACCGCCTTCACAATGCGAGCCAAACCATCGCGGCGAACACACATGAGGGATCGAAGCAGACGCCGTTCGAGACAGAGAACATCCTGAAGCATGACGTGACAAACACGCGACTGATAAACTCGGCCTTGGCGGCAGAGTACCTTACGAGGTTGTATCCCAAGTTAAAGCTTAACTATGACTGGATGAGAGCTACCATGCGAGGAGGTATCCGGGAGTACGGACGCCAGTCGCGATCCCGCGTAGAAGGCTACCGGTGGAATGGCCGCACTCTCACACACACGCTCACGTCTGGACTGGATGACTATCCGAGAGCGCCTAGTCCTAGTGTTGGAGAGTTACATGTCGATCTGTTGTCGTGGATCGGATTTATGAACCGCAACCTCCAGAGTATTGCTGCCATTGTTGGCGAGGAGGACGACGTCGAGGAACTCGAAGATCACTACAAAGCTATTGTCGCCAACGTTGATGGTAAGCTCCTAGTAGATATGACTGCGAAGAGCTGTGGTAAACGGTTTCTTGAGCTGACGGTTGCCATTTTTATGTCACCTATTACCTCTAGATCTTCATTGGAGCGAGGAGCACAAAGCGTACTGCGACTTGACAGTTGATAGCGAGGACATCAGTTACCATGTCTGCCATAAAGGCTATATCTCTCTATTCCCAATGCTTCTCGGCCTCGTCGACCCCGAGTCTGAGAAACTGGGCCATGTTCTCGACCTGATGTATGACCCTGAAGAGATGTGGTCACCCTTTGGTCTCCGCTCGCTATCGAAGAAGGACGAGTCCTTTGGCACAGGCGAGAATTACTGGAAGGGACCTGTTTGGATCAACATTAACTACCTGGCCGTTCATTCTCTGAGAGAGGTAACAAAATTTGGTGATAGTATCCGTGTTCAATGGGTTGTTACGCATGGCCACAAGTCTCGCAAGCTCACAAATACCTCACGGAATTAATTTTTTTAGAACTACATTTCCAAGGGGCCTTACCAGGACAAGGCCAAGAAGATCTACAACGAGCTTCGCGACAACCTCATCAATAACATCTACAATGTAAGAGCCGTCTTTTCTTTCTAGACATGTCTTTGTTTCTTCAGAATTTTTCTTGTCGACTCATCTGTTGTTACCTTTCTGCTCTCGATGCAACAGGAATATGAGCGCACAGGCTACGTTTGGGAGCAGTACAACGACACGACTGGATACGGCCAGCGCAGCCATCCGTTCACGGGCTGGACCTCGATGGTCGTTCTCATGATGCAGATGGGACGTGCAGAGTAACAGAGAAATACGTGAAGGGCTATGCAGGACATACCAACCAGCACTCGGTCAGCTCCATTTTTCTATTACTATTCTCTCCTTTCTCGGTATCCAAAGGGATGCAATACGATAGCAAGGAAGAAGAATAAAAATCAGACGAACACGTCGTATTTATGAAAGATGTTCCATAATAAATATCTACAAATGTATCGGGAATAAATAGTGATCCAAAAGTCTAGTTGCAAACACAGATGCCTTCGACACAACCAGCGCACGACCAGGAATGGACCCCATAGGTCTTCAACACCAAATTCGCGATCGATAACGTGCCCTCGCCCAAGACGAACCCAGAAGCGATAATGATCAAGAATACTCTTCCTAGGTTCGCATACTTTGCTCCCGCATACCGCTTGCAATGCCAATCCCACCAGATCGATACCAATCCACCCACGAACCGGGCCAACGTGAAATTGGGCAAGTTGTACATGCCGATAGCAAACGCGATGCCCGAGGGGATGTAACCCAACCATTTGGGGCGGCTGCCGTCGCCCTTTCCATGCTTCTCCAGTTTCTTGAGGAACGCAACGTCAGAATAGACGGTGGTCAGGATGGTCAGACCGGCAAAGAGTCCTGCGAAACCCCAGATAAAGGGAGCAGTGTGTTCAGGCAAGGAATGGCCGTTGACGAGTCTGGCGAGATCTAACCAAACCTTTGCGGTTGGGACCGCGAACTGTGGACCAGGCAACTCGTAGGTGGAAGAGTACAATTTGTAGACACCTGTCGAGATGAACACGGATGCGAGGGATCCGATCAACTGTCCCCAGAATTGGGCCTTTGGGGACGCACCCATCAAGTGACCAGTCTTGAGATCTTGCATCAAATCTCCAGCCTGTTGTGCTCCAGCCTCTGCAATTCCTCCCGCAATCAAGTTGGCGACGATTCCACCGGGTACGACACCTGCAAAGACAAACTGTGAGACCTTTCCAATGCCGCTGACAGGGTTCAGATCTGTGGAACCCAAGGCTCGGACACCCAGGACTGACAACAATGAGCCTAGAACCAAAGCGAGGGCAGTGGCATAGACGGGCATATGTTCATCCTTGAACAACACCCAGATCAGGAATAGACACAATGACGAGGAGAGGATCAATCCACAGACCCAAATCTTTAACGGTACCAATTGATCCTCTGGAGCGTCTTCATCCTCAGTCTCTTCGTCATCGTGTAACAGATATTCTTCAAAATGGGCATCTGCATCCAACGCAGCTCTGGCTTCCAAAAGTCGTCTCCGTTCCTCGAATCGTTTTGCCTTGACCGAATAACGATGATGGGCCACAAGCGACAGTGCCACTACTCCAATCAATGACACGATCGACTCTGCAATCATCACACCCAATGAAATCCAAAGAATCCAGCCTCTGGCTCCGCTTGTAGAGCTCGACACCGGTCCCATGACCCACTTGTTCAGCGTTGCGATTGGAGAGAGGATACCCCAACCGACAATACAGCCTAGCAACATGGAAGCAGTTGTTGGGAATCCCATGATGACACCCTGGCCGATATAACTCAAGGACGGCGTAAAGAACCATTGCCAAGTACTTCCAAACGCGATCGTCATCCCCGACAACCAATCAAAGACTGGGATGGCAGCGATGACGGGGAAGAAGTAAGAGAGAACAGTATAAAGACCTGAGAGTGTGAATGAGATCCCAAGAGCTGCCATATTGATACGCCAATTATCTTCTTGTAGAAAAGTCTTGTCCAAACTGAATTCACCATCCTCTCCTCCAATCTCGATCCGACCATTGTTTTCTTCATTAAATACTCCTCGTTCGGTCTCTGTGGATCTGGAGGATATGGCGGACGGGGAGGAGGAACCTAATGGAGCCATCTGTCCTAGAGGTTGTTGGTGTGGAGCCAGACCAGTGTTCGTGATACTTGTGCTGTCATAACCCCTTCTTTTCGTCGACCCATGCCCTGGACTTACTGGCAAAATCGTCGCCTCCTCATCGTCGTCCTCGTTACCACCACCACCACCACCTCCTCCTCCTCCTCCACGACGACGCCTAATTCCGGTTTCCTGATCACTACCGCCACCACTGCGAAGATGAGTATGATCATCCTGAATGACCAAGGGGGCATTATGCAACACGCCAATCATCTGGGCCGTAGCGGTACCCGATGGGAACGGCAATTTTTCCTTGATGATGACCTGTTTTCTCAAGGGTACTGCAATAAACACCCCAAAGAAAGCAATAGCCAAACACCACAAGATCAATTCCTTTGTCGTCAACACAATCGGTCCACCTGGATGAGAACCATCTTCTCTTGGAGGATTATCTTCAATAGTCATCATTTGTAATGCAGGAATGATGCCAACAAATCCTGCAGCAAGAGGCATGGTGCCTGTGGCGACTGCAATGGATTGAAGAACAATATTTTCGGCAGGTCCAAATTTCACACTGAGGTAAGGTTTAAGGGCCTTGAAGATTGCAAAACCGAGAAGAGAGGATTGAAGAGACATCATGGAAATCCAACCGGTTTGGAGTCCAAAATACATGTTGGTGAAACAGAGTAATGCGCCGATACTGATGCCGACCCATACTGCGCGCCACTAAAAATAATAAATAATAATAATGATGATGACAATAATTATGAGGGATTAGGATTGTGTGAACAGGCCCCCTCCTCCACACACACACACAGATAGAAAAATGGGAGGGGAGAAAAGCAATTGAGGACTTACAGTGAACTGCGGCAGGTCCTGATGTGGGTGGCGGACCTTGACTGGTGTATGATCGCCATTCTCCTCTGCGGGAACGGCCGAGTAAGCGGCCGTTGGCATAAGGGGCAAAGTGTGTGTGTGAGAGAGAGAATAAAACTCCCTCGCAAGTCCTTTTTTTTTTTTTTG
>MU617484.1:0-12172 GCA_025201705.1 Dissophora ornata
AAAAAAAAAAAAAAAAAAAAAAGGTATATGCACTTACAAAAAGTTGAGATCGTAGTGGAATCCTGCAAGAACGGTGCCGACCTTGCCATACTTGTTCAAGTCACTGGCAGTGGGTGCCAACAGATGAGGACCGTGTCTTGCCATATCCACAAATGTCTCCTTGGGCAGACCGAACCCGACTGCAATCATCTCGGCCAAACCCAGCACGGCCTTGTGGAGAGTGTTGCCCCAGGCATCCATCGTCGTGGGCCAGACATCCTTGAAAGCTACAGGACACAGTATCAGAAGATCGGGGTAAAAATAGTCCGCATTAAAAAATCGTTCGTCCTGACCAGCGCGGCAATGTTAAAAGGCGCTACCGTGTGTGTATACGGCAATGTACCTTCAGGAACGACGGGCTCGGCGTTAAGGCGGGGGAATTGTGTGACAGCGGGCTGCTCGCCGATGCGCCAGAAGAAGCGCCACTTGGGGTCTGGTCCATCGAAAGTCAGAGGTCTGTTTGCCACAGGAATCTAACAGTTGTTTTCCATAGAAGCAATCAACCCCGGTTAGATTTTCCCTACAGTAAGAGCGAGGAGCACAGTAGGCTGGGGTCTGCAACGTACATGTTCGATGATATCGATGCAGTGAGGGTCCTTGGGGCACTTGGGATCCTCGGTCAACTCGGGGGTGACTCCAACCTATTAGGGCGAAACCCAAGAGCGTTTGTTAGCAAGAAGGTCCAAAAAAAAAAAAAAAGGTTTTCAAGGCCCATCATGTGAAATACTCGGAGCGTAAAAAAGGACAGGGACGTGCCTGATAACCGTATTCAGGTCTGGCATCCTTGAGCTTAACGTCGAAGGGCTGGTCAAAGTAGTCCTCCATCATGTCGATAAAGTCATTGTTCTCCTTCTCTGTTCAGGTGGTGCGGACCATAGTTGAGAAGAGGGGTTAGTAAGACTTGCACAAATCCAGCATGACCAGCGAGCGCCGTTTCGCCTGCGGGGATGCTTTCTCCGTACCTGTCACGCGGGGGTCCTTGACGATCAAGGCGCCATAGTCGCGGATGGCATTGGCAGCCTGAAGAGAGAGTGAGGGGCGAGAGCGATAGCGTGGGCATTAATATGAGCGCATGCTGCGGGAGTGTATCCACGAACGATGGCTTTGTGGCAGCAGAGCTTTGATGTCAGTGCTCTCTTCCCACGAACACTAAAAAAATCATTTTTGTTACCTTCTTGCATTCTGCGGTGGCCTCCGCGGAATCGGGGTTCTGGAGGTAGAGACCGAGGTCGATGATGGGCAAGAGGTCGGTTGTTGCCTGGGGCTGAAGCTGCTGGGCCATGTTTGATTGCGGGTGGTGAAGGTGCACGGGAGGGGAAGAGTGATGTGGAAGAAAGAGATGGAATGAGAGGAACCTCGGCAATTGTGAATTTAGTAGCAGCGACGCAGAGAGACGCGCACCACTCGGACAGAGTGCTCACGGTGGGTTGTCGGCTGTCGCTGCACCCCTCCCGCAGACCCACCCACCGCTCCTCGTCGCAGGAAAATGCGGGGTAGGGCCTGGCTTGCCCATGATCGCAATGAGCCCCGCTCAAGACCCCGCTCCACTTTTTTTCCCTGTTTTCATTTATGCTCGTCCGAGGCGTTACACAAGTGCAGGTGCTGGTCCACCACCAGTACCGACCCAGGGGTATTTCGGCTCGTTGCTTTATTCACGGATCGTCTCGCCAATCTCATTCAACGCGCGCGCCACTCTATCTACCATCGCCAGAATCTGCTCTCGCTCACCTGTAGTTCCCGTCCCTGCCCCATCATCCGTGTCCTGCTGGACAGGCAGTCTGGCCCCAAACCGCTGCTTAAACTTGTCCGGATGGAATTTCAGCTGCTCTCGCCGCAGCACCTGTTTCCGCACGTCGAGCTGATCCGCTGTCGTGCCAAAGAATAAGAACTCAAACAGCGATACTCCTGCAAATGCCGCCGTCGCCGACGGATCCGATTCCGACGTCGCACTCAATGGTAGCCAAGGAATCGTATCCATCGACAGCGGTCGTTTACCGTCCTCTATCAACACCCTCCATCCTTCTTCATACGCCTGTCTCGCCTTGCCAACCAACGCTCGTTTCCTCAACCTGTTTGCCGGCGTATCCTCCATCCCCTGAAACTCAGCTCCACCTTTAACTTTCCCATCTGCCTCGGCTGCCAATCGTTCTCGCTCTTTCCTCTCCTGTCTCCGTTGCCTCTGTCGCTCATCCTTTCGTTTCTGCTCTTCTTTGGCATCAAGGTACTTGATCCTTTCTTGTTCCTGAACCCAAAATGCCCACTCCTTCTCTTCTCTCTCTTGGCGGCTGCGACCCATCCCTCGACGCATATAAGATGTGTAATCTACATCGGACATCGTATTGATATTCGCACGGGAAGAAGAGGAAGAAGAGTATGGAGGGTAGTCATCCGATTGCTCGAATCGAGTAGTATGATAGTCGTAGGGATCATCATTGGCTAGCTCGTCAAAGAGGTGGTTAAGCCAAGGGTCACCCCCCTGCTCCATCCGCTCTTGTTCTAGGTCCCGTTCCTGCTCACGGAGATAGGCTGCCTCTCGGGCATAGTGAGCGTTGTCCTTGTCATCGTTGTCGGATAAGGATGCGGGCGCAAAGCCAGCAGGGGTCACGGTGTATTTGGTGGAATGGCTGCTTCTTTTGGATTTCGACTTGGATTTAGAATGGTGGCGGTGGCGCGTGGGGGAAGGGGAACGCGTTCTGGAGCGACGTCTGCGGTGCTTCCTCGAGTCCGAGGGTGACCTGGACCTGGACCTGGACCTGGACCGAGAACGCTCTTTGCGGCTGTGCGGGGGTGAATGTGAACGTGGACGTGAATGAGAGCGAGAGTGCCTGCGCTTCTTTGAGGAAGATGTACCGGCACCCTTGTATCGAAGTCGTGTTGCCGATGCTCCCTCCATGACCTTTGGCAGCGTGTGTTTGCCTCCGCTGGGCGCTGTTTGCTCTGAATAGTAATTAAAACACTACACACAATAACGTTGTGTGTGCCCTGAACGCTGGTGGCTTGTGTTTTCTTTGATCGCTTTTTTTTTTTTTTTGTGCTCAAAGCCCAGCGGCAACAAAGCACAGTGGGGTCCATTCACTACATACTCATCACACCAATGCCAAAGGTCAAAGCAAACAAGAGCCGTGTACACCACAAAGCTGTCGGGAACAAGGAGGCGGTTGCTGCTGCCAATGTGGCTGCTGCTGCTGTTGTTGCTGCCAAGCCTGTTGCTGCCGCCGAGTCAATGCAGCAAATGAAGGAGCAGTTCGGACTAGAGTTCGAGGAGGACAGGATCGACAAGAAGGATAAGCGCAAGCTGAGGCACGACAAGTGGATGTCGAGTAAGTCAAGGAGCAGGATGACAACGCCGCCAGATAGGACTCTAGATCTTCTGGTATTCCCTCCTCAATGGCTTGGAAAACCGCTTCCCTATTTAACCCAGTTGTCCATTGTGTGATCTGTCAATTAGAGCTGGAAGCGACATATAACCCTCAAAAGAAGAAAAAAAAGTCTGCGCAGAACCAGACGTTGTCTGTAGACTTTGGGTCATTCCACGACGTCCTCTCAACAATCGACCGTACAAAGACTCCTCAATCTGCAGCATTATCTTCAAACCCAGGAAACAAATCAAAAGGAGCAAAGGCAACACCTACAACTACAGCAACATCCACGAGTACAGTCAACCAACAGTTTACGATCCATGCTGACTCTTCAAAGCCTCTGCAGTCCAAGAAGGCAAAGAAGAAGGCTGCGTAAGTGAAACTGAGGCGTTTGAAGCAATTGTGCAGCCATCTTTTTTTTTTTTTGACCGCAAATGGCCCCCCTCCCTCCCGCGAACTAATTACTTTTTGTCAAAACACACGTCGCCGTTGTTCTGGAATAGTATGCAAGAGATTCTGCGGTTCCAGAACGTATTGGCGCACCCAGCGTTCAAGAGCAACCCCTTGTTGACCATCCAACAGCACGTCAAGAATACCATGGAGATGGCACCCCCAGAAGCAACCGCCGCAGGTGGACCAGAGCTCATGGAGGACTAGTCTTTGTAACAATAAATCTTACAACTCATTGCATTTTCCCCCCTCTCCTTCATCACGATTCAAACTGCCCACATTTGATTATTTTAGCGGATGGAAAAATCAATCGCTCTTTATATGGAAAACCTTCTTCTAAAAGGGAGGAGATGATGGAGAAATATGCACTGTAGAAACGAAAAAAAAGCGATGGGGGGGAAAGGAATTTTTTTGTGTTTGCTTGCATCAAAGGCCAATGTTTGTAAATATTATATTGAGATGTTGAAAGGGACAGAACAAGAAAATACATAAAAATACAACCATTTACAGACGGTCCAAGAAACGGTCGAGGGGAGGAATCTCCTCCTTGAGACCCTTGCGCTTACGGATCGACAGAATCTTCTCCATCAACTTGGGGTCCTCGTTCGAGACACCGTTCATCAACTGCCAGTGGTCGAAGACACACTGGGGGAAAGCCTGACCACCGGTGGCCTGACGAAGATCGGCAGTGAAACCGAAGGACTCGGCAATGGGCAAGTGAGCCTTGACGATGTACATGGGAGTACCGGGGCGCTGTTCCTCACCGATGGTGTGTCCACGACGCTTGTTCAAGACACCGTAGATACCACCCATAGCCTGCTCAGGGCAGGTAATCTCGACCAAGTAGACGGGCTCCATGAGACCGGGCTGGGCGACGTAGGCGGCGGCGTAGATGGCGCTGCGGCAGGCGGGGATGATCTGTCCACCCCCACGATGGATAGCATCAGCGTGGAGAACAACATCCAAGATGTTGAAACGGCATCCACGCATCTGCTCCTCGGCAAAGACACCCTCGCGGGTGGCCCACTGGAAGGCGGCAACACAGGAATCCTTGATTTCGTTCAAGTAGGCAACTCCCTTGGTCAAATCAACCATGAGGTTAGCGCCGTTGGCATCAGGACCGAAGCACCAGATCTTACGGGCCTCCTGGTTGTCCCACTCGAACTCATCGGACATGATACGGGCACGGGCCTTGAACTCGTCACGGGGACCGATATTGCCGTTCTCGATGGCGAGGGTAAGTTCCTCACCGAGAGGGGCGGCCTTCATGAAGATACGGTTGTGCTTGTTGGGGGACTTGGCAAGAGCAATGACGGTAGACTCGGCCTGGATGGTCTCCTTGTACTGGACGACGGGGTCAGACTTGCGGATAGGGACCTGGGCGTGATCCTCCTCGAGATCCTTCAAGCAAATCTCGAGATGGAGCTCTCCGGAACCAGCAACGATGTGCTCTCCAGAGTCGGAGGTGAAGCAGAGAACGCAAGGGTCGGACTTGGAGAGACGCTTGAGACCCTCGACGAGCTTGGGGAGATCAGCAGCAAACTTGCACTCGACGGCGACCTGGACGACGGGCGAGACAGAGAACTTCATGACCTTCAAGTTGTGGGCAGTCTCGGAGGTGGTGATGGTACCGGACTTGAGCAAGAACTGGTCAACACCGACCAAACCAACAATGTTACCGGCGGGGCAGTCCTCGATGGGCTCGACATAACGACCCATCATGAGAACAATACGCTGGATAGACTTGACGAACAAGTCGCTCTTGGATCCAGGAATGTAGTTGGGACCCTGGATGCGGACCTTGAGACCAGCACGGACGGTACCAGAGAAGACACGACCGAAAGCGTAGAAACGACCCTTGTCGGTGGTGGGGACCATCTTGGAGACGTACAACATGAGAGGACCGTTGGGGTCGCAGGCACCGATACCCTTGGCGCACTCATCGTCCTGGGGACCCTCGTACAAGTTCTCGACACGGTACTTCTGGGCGGTGACGGGGGAAGGCAAGTGGATAACGATCATCTCCAAGAGAGCCTCACCAGCGGGCAAGAACTTCTTCATGATGGTCTTCAAGAGCAACTTGCCCTCCATCTCCTTCTCGTCGTTCTTCAACTGGATGTCGAGCTTCTCCAACATGGTGAAGGTGGCCTCCTTCTTGAAGGTCATGACCGAGTCGAAGATCTTGAAGATGGGGTCCAAGATGAACATGTTGAAGGCACGCTCAAGGGTCTTGCCGTTGGCATCGGTACCCTTGGAGGTCCACTTCTTGGTGGCGGGGTTGAAGTAGTTCTCGCCCCAGAGCTTGTCCATCATCTTCTGACGGTCGACACCGAACTTCTTGGCGTAACGGACAGCGAACTGACGGATGGTGAAGGCCCATCCGTGGAGACCCGAAGCGAAGGCAACGGTTCCCATCTCGGGGTAGACCTGGACATCACCGAGAGTGTTGTCCTTGTAGGTGGCGATGATGACGTTGACAGACTCGATGGTGCGCTGGAAGGAGTTGTAGAGATCCTCCTTGGTGACCTGCAACTCGAGAAGGGCACGATCGACCTTGTTGATGACAACAACGGGCTTGATGCGCTCACCCAAAGCCTGACGCAAGACAGTCTCGGTCTGGACACAGACACCGTCAACGCAGTCGACGACGACGAGGGCACCGTCGGTGACACGGAGAGCAGCGGTAACCTCAGACGAGAAGTCAACGTGTCCGGGGGAATCGATCAAGTTGATCAAGAAAGCGGTACCTGGAAGGCGCGTGATAAAAAAACAGGTCGCGTTAACCGTCTGTGCGCAAAAAGTGCATTATTGACAAGGAGAAAAACCGTTCCTGATTTCGTGCAACAGATAACGGCTGCAAAAAAAATGCCGCATGTTCCTTACCATCGGACTTCTGCTTGATATCGGGAAGATCATCCTCAGTCATCTCGAAGAACAGGGAGATGGCAGTGGACTTGATGGTGATACCACGCTCCTGCTCGTCTTGACGGGTATCGGTGAAACGGGCCTCACCAGCACGGGCAGACGAGATAATACCGGCCTTGGAGACAAGGGAATCGGTAAGAGTGGACTTTCCGTGATCGACGTGGGCAATGACGGACATGTTACGAACGTTCGTAACTTTGTCCATCTGTTGGTTCGCAGCGAGAGCGAAGAGAGAAACAAAGACAGGACGAGGTCATTGTTAGCAACCGAGCATATTCTGCGTCCACAGGCCAGACACGACAGGCACAAGCGCAGCAACATGAAGTGTGTCTCGCCATTGGAATACCCATTGACGATAACAACCATGGCAACAGAGAGTGTCCACAAGAGTTGAGTTGCCAAGCAACGTTCCTCGAGCGGATTCCGCCGTTGTTTGCTCATTGTGAAGAGGGACCCGAATCAGATCAACCCGCTTGGGCTGATCTGAATCTGGTCCCGTAAACAGAAAATAGGACACGCGCAAAATTTTTTCAGCATTCGTTTTATGGCAAAGCGTCACCTACCAAGGCACGGATTTGGTCGATAGTGAAGTTAACCATTTTCTTTCAACTTTCTGCAGGCGGGCGCGCAAGGATAGACGTTGGAAGTCAGGTTCAGTGGGGATGGGTGGTTTCGAGTTGAAAGGTGAGGAGAAAAAAAGAAGAGAAAAGAGAGGAGAGAATGGTTAGTCTCAGGATCGTTATATAGACATTGACTGCGTAACAGAAAACTAAAAACGTGGTTCCCTCTCTCGGAGAAAGAAAAAAAAAAACAACAGGAAAAAAAGGGTAGCTGCGTAACAGTTTCTGTTTTTTTTCCACTCCCGCAAAGGCATGCGAAAAACGAGGCGGGGGTCTGATGGGACCTTGACACAGTGTGTGCTGCTGCAAGTTGCCGCAGGCCTGTTTCACACCTCTTTTGGCGGGCTGTACCGTAGAGGGGTGTAACGGACCCTTGCAGTCAACATGCGCGGTCTCACTCACTCCTCTCCTCCCAGCGTCCCCCTTTGCAGGTCTGCAGAGGACAGAGATAGACGCCGTTTGCTTGAAAAGGGAACAAGTGGCTGTTCGTATATTTGTTTGCGGGTACAAAGAAGCATTCTTTTGGGCGAGTGGTGTTTGTGTGTTGGTGGCACGCTTCGGCATGTTCCGAAAGCGTCGAGCAGTGTCGAGCACCAGGGGTTGTACCAGGGGGTGATTGGAAAGGAAGGCGATTGCTGTGTCTAGCGCACTGATAGCAAAAATTTTGTCAAGAAAGAGGGTGGCAGTGGTGATGTTTCTGTGTGATGAGGATGGTGATTACAGGGGAAAAGGGGATCGATGGGATCGACACAGCTACAGATGGATGGATGGATGAATGCCGCCGATGGATGGATTGCACACCACGCACACACACACGCACACACACACACAGCTGCAAGAAAAATAACAACGACGCCAGTTAGAGGGTTACATACGATCTTCGTGAATGGGAAAGGATGGTTTTTTCAAAACAACCGAGCCAGGAACTTATCTATTTTTTTGTCGCACTGTTGTCCCGGTGGCTTTGTTGGGATCCCAGGCCACCCCTGTCTCCCCTCCTCCTCCTCCTCCTTGTCACGGACCGGAAGCAGTCCTCAGAGTCAAAGAGAACCTTGTTTGATCTGCCCAGCCCTGTCCGTCCTTCCTTGCGCGTGTCTGATGCGACTGCAAGTGCGATTGTTGATAAGAAGAAGGGAAGAAGGCTCTCATCACACGTTTACACGTCCGAGGAGCAACAACGTGCATGCTGTCGAGAAGCACATTGATCTGACCTGGAAAAAAGAGAACGAGAGGCTGTTTTTATGCCGGCATACAGCTCGCAATGTCCATACTCCACAGAGCCGGCTCCCAACAACCCTCAATTGCTCTCATCGATCCGTGCGCTGCGATGCTGGACCGCCATCTCCAGCTCCGTCTTGAGAACAATCCCTCTGTACGGTCTATGAGCGGCCAGTGGAATGATCGTGACTGTGCCGTGCGTCTTTGACTACACAGTGAGACTCCTTTTCACAACGAAGCCAACCACAGTCCTGATCACACCCCCTTTCATTCCATCACGGAAATGCGCTCATTCAGCATCGTCGTTGCTGCTGACCAGGCTTCAGGAATCGGTCTCCGTGGAGGCCTTCCCTGGCGTCTACGCAAGGACATGGTCCATTTCTTATCGCTCACGTCCAAGGTCCCGCTGCACAGAACTCTGGGCGGTTTAGTTGCACAGGCTACAGAGGATAGCGGGGCCATGGAGAATAGGATCCAAAGAGTCAATGCTTGCATTATGGGGAGAAAGACGTGGGAGTCCATCCCAAAAAAGTTTCGACCGCTCAACGACCGCTTCAACATCATTATTTCGCGTAACCCCCAATATCTCTGGTAAGACTTGGGGAATGGATATAGTTCGCCACTAGTTGGATATATGTTATCACCTAATCGCAGCCACGTAAATATTCCAATTTGATAGCGGTAAGCCCGAGGAATGCCATCCTATGGTGGAGCTGGTGTCATCCCTCGAGTCAGCCTTGGATCTTGTGGAATACCTCCAGTCATTAACTCCACCCACCGTGGCCTCAAGTTTACCGACAATACAAATCGAACGTACTTTTTTAATCGGGGGTGGTCAGTTGTATGCAGAAGCTGTCCAATCCCAGGAGTGTGAACATATTTTCCTGACTCGTGTTCACGCTTTGGTCGAATGTGATGCCTTCTTTCCAGAGATCATGGCGTCAGAATACATGTTGCTATCGTCGGACCAAGGAAAATTGTTTCTGGAGGGATACATGCAGCAGCCGATCGAGGCTAACATGATTGAGGAGGGCAACTTCAAGTACGAATACACTGTGTACCGTCGTGTCTAGACCTCTACGATGACGGTGTGAAAGAGAAAGAAAAGAAAAAGAAAAAGAAAAAACCCCCCTCGCCCAAAGAATCATATCGAGCGATCTTGTAGATTTAGTTTGTAAATAGTCTACATATCAAGATACCTTTCTCTCCAAGACGCGCAGGGTCACCTTTTTATCATTTTTCTTTTGTTTCTATTGTTTCTGTTGACAAATTCGTGTTTTGGAAGTTTATGTGCGCCAAATATGCGAAACAATGCATGATTGTTTATTACATTATTTTAACGTGTGGGATATATGTTACAACAGTCGACCGATATAGTCTGCGTGTCTAGCGGGGCCAACGGTGATGGACGATAGCAAAGCTAGCTGGGCAAGGTTTAAGCGATGTATCCCTCCTCCTTGACCCTCCTTCCAATAGGGCCTACAGGAAGAAGGATATGGCTGTTCGAGGGCAACCAAAGGGCAGCGGCACCATTCCAGAACGCCAGTAGTGCACTCAAGATCCCAAACACTGCGCCGATACGATTAGCGTAAGAGGCGGCGGAGTGATGCGCAAACTCGTTTCCTGCCTTGAAGCACAGACTGAGATCCAGACACAAAAACATGCTGACGGTTGCGATCGTTGATTTGGTCGTGCCCACGGTCAAGATGACGGCCAACAATGCCCAGATAAGCAAGTAAATGCCGGTCGCGTTCTGGAAGGTGTCTGGGGGTGTGTCCTGATACGACTCTAGAATACCAGAGCCAGGGAGGAACATAAATCCGTAGGCGGCCCAAAATGCACCAAAAGAGGAAAACGCAGTGGCCTCAAAGGTGTTGCCAACCTTCATAGACCACATTCCGGCCAGGATCTGAACGATACCACCATACCATAGAGCGAACCCGACAAGGAGAGACCCTCCGCCGCCAGGAGGGACACCGGCACCGACGTCATAGAGATTGGAGATGACTATTTACAATGGAGGCAATCAAGGACGTGTTAATAACGAAGTGTCTTCGACACAGCGCTAGATGTAGGAAGGAGGGGGTTCACGAGGGTGGTTGAAAGCAGTTGGTGCTTACTGGTTGTAATGGCGAAAGAAAAAAGCCCTAGGGGACCGGGGTTGCCGTTAGCTGGCTGGATAATACGCACAGCTTGCATGCCTAGATTGTCTGCCATGTCGAATAGGTGAGTTTATGATGTGAATGTGAGGGGTATGTGGATATGTGCAGCGTGGGTAGTAGGACTGTAAGGTAGTAAGGTAGTCGTGTGAGGGATGAGAGGATGAGAGGATGAGGTTGGATAAGAGAAAGAAGAAGAGGGAAGTAGTGAACGGACCAACGAGTATTTATTCTGTGGATCAGACGTTGTGCAGACTCCACACCGAGAGACATGCGACCCATGCGTTTAGCGCACAAAATAATTAAATCCCCTTGTTAAGCAATCCGTCAAATCGGGAACAGGTGAGATTTTTTTAGGTTCGAGAAAGAAAAAACAATCGATCGGAAACCGATTCCCATTTTTGACACAGATCTGTCGAGCAGAACAGCCAGATAACGGCTACAACGGCTGGCGGTAAACGGCGGTGCGGTGTGCTGCTGGGAAGCGCTGTTACGTTGTGGTGAGGCTCGTTCTAGAGCGATCGACAGCATGCTCGTCGAATCAACACCTGCATCATGCGCGCTCGCCCTTTCTCGCACCTTCCCGCTGTCCTTCCGTCGCCATGTGCAGGAATAGAGGGGATTGGTTCGATTTCATTAAAAGATCGCATGTCTCAGACGGGTTGGCCAAAATTGTCTTTTGGGAAAGCTTTGTTATGCCCTTGCAGCCAAATGTTGCAAAGATTATGATCCTTATCAGCAATAAGAATCAATAAGAAGAGGGAAATCCGGCCCGGGTTGTTTACCGCCACACAACAGGGGACATGGTCCGTGACATGCACGCAGGTCACTCGCAGCAGACGGAAATGCTCGAGGGGGATGGGCAATTCCAGGCGCTCGACACACCAGAAATAGGATGATGCTATTCTCGAGAGAAGCCTAAACTGTATCAGCCTACGCCAGGCTGCTCTCTAGACTGCAAGTAGTGCAAAAATCTGGAGGGCTAATCGCACTGCAGCCGTCTGTCTGTCCGTCCAGAGAGAGAGAGAGAGAGAGAGAGAGAGAGAGAGAGAGTTAGACTACACTAATAATCCAACAGTGTTTGATTTCATTTCTGCGCCCTTCCTGGCACTCTTGTTGTTGTGCACTGTAGGACAAGCTAGCCTCTCCTCTTTGGGAATGCTTGGATGTGGTCGAGCTGCAAAGCTGCATACCAATTACACTAAAGTCATGAATCTGCCTGTCCCTGAACTGCACCCTGAAAATGTTTTCGCTCAGTGCTTAACCTTGACCCCCTCTTTCAGCAATACCTCTCCGGTCCGCAATGAATCCCCTCGAGGCTTTTTTTCTAAATCATTCATTCATCATCCTGTCTTTCATTCTAGTTCCGCCGACTCTTTTTCAGCGTTGAAAAACCCCCCCC
>MU617485.1:0-12165 GCA_025201705.1 Dissophora ornata
ACGGCTTTCACTGCGCTCACCAACCCTGAAATACCCTTAACAACCTTTCCTGTGCGACGTCGTGTTGCTTGCCACGGTGTTTCATCATCTGGGACGTACAATAACGCTTGAGCGGCGTAGGCGGCTTGATAGACCAAGTAGGGGTCAGTGTTGCTTCCTAACCCCTGCAAATACACTGCAAGAGGCGCATGGAGATTTTCTCGGTCTAGATCCTTGACTTCGCTATCGGCCATGACATCCAATACGCGCGACACCGTCAATGCTAACCGATAGATGTAGTCTGGCGACTGCTCGTGAGTGCTAATCAAGCGCTTGCTGATGAGATCTAGTATCTTGACGAGATCATCAGCCTTGAGATGGCCAGGGCGAGCGTGTTGGGTCAGTTGTGCCAGTCCTTCGAGTAGATTCAAATCCAGCAATTGAGATTTTTCGATGCCGTAAAAGAGCCGCTGGAGTAGCTGATATAGCTGATCTTTGTTAAAAACTGGGACCAGGCGCACGATTTCTGTGACCGTATTCGCATCACTGAGTTCCTCGCGAGCAAATTCCTTGAGCAGCTTTAACGGCACTGTCTCTAACCTTTCCCGCTCGTCGGCATTTTGTGTTGTGATATTCAACCAGGTTTGCTCGGTTGGATCGAGTGCATCATCCGTGGATTGCGAAGATTGTAAAAGACCAAGGCAGTAGACGAGGTGCGATGTGTTCTTGAGACGCTCATCGGCTTCCGGTAATTTGTTTATATCAGGAGGCTGATGCATGTCCTGTGCAAAAATGTGTGCAGGGATGATTGCAATGTCGCGGCTTGGAATTTCACGTCCTCTGTCAAATTTTGCGGGATCGTTGAACATTTAAATATCCGAGGGTTTTAAACATTGAACAAGAAAACTATCGACACTTTCTTACCTCCATTTTTCTGAACGCTTGTAACAGGCCTGTGCCTTCTTACGAGAATCCAACTTGTTCAAAAGCTCACCGAGTCCGAAATAGGTAGAAGCGATCCCATTGCGCATAGCTCGATCTTCGGCGCTCTCAGACGATACAAGATGCTTTCTCACGGAGTTTCTTATGCGGTCCAAGGCGGTTCGTGACTCGTTGCAAAACGTCAGAGCCAATTCAGGACTACCTTCTTGATCTGCTTGGCGTGCGTTCTCCAAATTAGATTTGGCAGACCCCAGTGCCACCCGTGGCGAGAGAACGCTTCTCCATGGCGGAAACGGTCCGCAGAACATATCGATTTTCTGATTGGATTGGATTGATAGCAATGTTAGCAATTCTGTGTACACACCCTTGTTGGATATGGTTGCTGACTGCAAATATGTTAAGTGCATGTTATCGAGAAAGATGGGATTGATGGCCAGTTTATAGATGTTTATACAACCGCTTATCAAGGACTAAGAAGCACTCGCTCACCTTAAACGCGGATATGATGCTCACTTAGTTTTGTCACTTCTAGCAGCGATCTAAACATTCTTCCAGCATCGTCAGCTTGAGTATCCGGGGTCAGGCATTGGAGTCAACGGACCACTGTGAGTTACCAATGAACGCTGCTACTATGATTAGTTGGGCGGGGTTGACAGATGGAGCAGATGGGCGCGAGAAAGTGGAGAGGGAGAGAGAGAAAAGATGGGAAATATATACGACTGGTTTTGGTGGATTGAGTTGTCCGTGGGCGAAGCTGGGAAGTCGGGAAAGTTAGAAAATAAGACATTTTCTTCATTACAACACCGTTTTTAGCGCATTCACTACTTCGCCCTCCTGTCGCTTTCCAAAACAATACTCCAGCTTGTGTTTATTTTCACTGCCACTTTATGTGTGCCATTTTTACCACTCTAGACTCCATTCATGGAACATTCCGGGCTATTACAAACAACTGCCCTGTTGGTACTGTGACAGCACATGAATACAGAAATACGGAATCGGAGGGCTCGCGAGGTGACTAGTATCTAGAGATGCTTTCTGCATACGATATAGTTACTGACTGCGAATATTCAAAGTGCATGTTATCGAGTAAGATGGAATTGATGGCCAGCTTACAGATGTTTATACAACCGCTTATTAAGAGCTATGAAGCACTCGCTCACCTTAAACACGAATACGATTTTCACTTAGTCTTGTCCCTTCCAGCAGCGATCTAAACATTCTTCCAGCATCTTTAGCTTGAGTATCCGGGATCAGGCATTAATAGTAATGTGACACTTTGGGTTACCAATGAACACTGCTGAACCATGATTAGTTAAGCAGGGCTGACAGATGAAGCGAGAGACAGTGAGAAGATGGAGAGGGAGGTTCTGGTGAATTGGGTTGTCCGCGGGCGAAGCTGGGAAGTCGGGAAATAAGTTTTCCCCGTTTCCAGCGCATTCACTCTGCCCTCGCGTAACTTTTCACGACACCTTTGGAGATGGTGTTGATTTACAGTCAAACTTGTGTAATAGACTAATATACTGTCACATTGAATAACCTCCCTAAATGCATAAAATATTCTGGTCCCGTCTGGTTGCAGACTCCTCGACAGTCTCCAACAGGTTGAATTTAGTCGCTTCAGATAATATGCCAGCGAGTCTTATATTTCTTCAGCTGGAAGCTCCATCTACAACGGCGCTGGCTCGCCCACGGCCCCGCGTTGCTTCAAGAGCTGTTTATTCAGCCGGCTCAGTCCTTCGACGTCTTGCATTGAGGTGTCGGTCAAACTAAGCGCGATTGGTGGAGATCTCCAATGCAACCGTGCACAACACTCGTTCCCATCTTCAGTGACCAGCCACAGTCGAACTGACCCATCATTACCTCCAGTCGCCAAATAATTGCCACCAGGTATTGCTTTCCAGGCGATGCTGTAGACGATGGTGTAGGTTTGAATTACTAGCTGAGACTGACCGTTTACAACGCCCATAGTCGCGCTGTCTTGTCTGCACTTCCAGACACAATCCGATCACCTTTTGGCGAATACATGACACTCGAAACACCACTGGTATGGCCGCTCAAGATGTGATGGCAATCTCCTGTTTCAACATCCTACAGCCGCACTGTCTTGTCTGCACTGCCAGATGCAATCTGATCACCCTCTGGTGAATACACGACACCCGAAACGCCCTTCATATGGCCGTTCAAGATGTGGCAGCATTTTCCTGTTTAGACGTCCCACAGCCGCACTGTCTTGTCCCGACCGCCAGAAGCAATCCGATTGCCTTTTGGCGAATATACGACGCTCCTAATACTCTCACTATGGCCAGTTATTGTCATCATTTTATCCCAGTCCAAAGTCGCATAGATGCTGATGTCGCCATTATCAAGTCCGACAGCACATCACATCTTTTGCCATCTGGGGAATATACACAGGTCTCCACATGGCCCTGTTCCTGGAGAAATGGCAACTCGCCAAACTGTACGCCTGACATCTGGGCCTTTCTCAAATCTGCTCCACGCAGCGACACGCCACGGAGAATGACCTTACTCATATTAGCTCCTTGGAGCTGAGTAAATTCGAATACGCCATGACTCAGATCCGCCCCTGGAATCTGTATCCCTTGTAAATCCGCTCCATGGAAGTGTACTCCTGCCTTGACCAATATCGTAATCGCATTGGCAGCTGCCAACCGCACAGTCTCGACTTCTGCAACATCAATTTTTGAATGCTCGATGACTGAGAGTAGCCGTTTCTTGAAGAGAGGCTCCTGTTGGACTCGCTCCACCAAAAATTGAAGGATCGACGGCTCGCCCACATAGCTTTTCCGTCCCAAAGGCGAATCGAGCAACGGCTGTGCTACTGCGACAACCATTTCATGCAAATCATCCTCAGTCTTGTATATGCTAGCGGAGCTGTCGTTCTTTCGTCCGAACTTGGTTGTTATTGGTGTCACACTCTCCTGCGGCTCGAATATTGCGCGTGCCAGACTGTATTCAAGAAGTGATTGATGGAGAAACTGGTACTGATTTCCGTTGCGCTTGAAAGGACAAGCCTCATGTAACAGTTTCTTCTCGCGACTTCGGCCAAAGAGCTCTTCTTTCCATGTCCCTTTATCCTTGGTTGACGAGTATACGACCATTGAATTACCCGCTTGTCTCTCGTAGATTGCTATCGCTAAGTCTTTCAAGAGCGCAACTCCTTGCGGCATGAACCCCTCTTCATTCAGGTTCTGGAATGCTTCCCTGTCTAGTTTATCTAGGTGGCCCAAATTCTCGAGTAATCGTGTTTTGCCACGTTCTAGCCATCGTTCCACGAACTGGTCATATAGTGAGGCTCTGGTGATACGGGTCGCTGAGAGGGTTTCTCCTGAATGCACCATGCTCGCTAATACCTCCAATGACAGCGTTAACAGAAACGGGTTGGTCACTAGATCTTCCAGGCCATGAATCCGATCGAGCACCTGCAAGTAGTCACTGGCCGACCACTCCAGACCTTTTTCAGACACGTATTGCTTGACATACCCCTGAATCTGACCCTTTGAGAATGGTGCGATGACCGCCTCTTGAAACAGTGGTGACTTTACTGTGCGATTACTGTCTTCAGGCATCAAATTCAATGGCCTTTAGCCAGTCGCGCTCGAACTGATCAAGTGCGTTCTCGTTGAATTGCTTAGGTGAACGAGCTGGGATATGTTCTCGAGACGCCCATCGACTTTTGGCAACTTGTTTGTATCTAGAGGCTGATCCATGTCCTTTCCAAAATGTGCGGAGGGATTGTTGCAACGTCGCGGTTTGAGCTATCCTGAATCAGAGAACGAGTAGGCGGTAGTAGGTGAACGATTGGAGGCGATGCGATGCTCTTGGAACGTCCTCTGTAACATATTGGTTTTGCAGCGTTGTAGCATGGTTAGATATATGAGTCTTGAGCCTCCAACAAACAATATTGTAGTCGCTTACATACCCCCATTTTTCACCATTCTTGATACTGGTTTGTGCTTTGGAGCGACACCCCAAGCTATCTAACAGCCTGCCGAGCTTAGAATAAGCGGTCGCAATCTCACTGCACAAGGCTCGATCGTCAGCGCGGAAGGACGAAATATAAGTTCTTCTCACGGATGGTCTTATGCGGGTCAGTGCTGCTTCTGCATCCTTGCAGGACGCCAGAGCTCGTTCAGAACGGTTTACTTTGCGTGCAATCTCCAAATGCACATTCGCAAGCTCCAGCGCCTCCTGTGGTGGGAGAGCTCTTCTCCATGGCGAAAATGGACTGCTGAGCATATCGATATTCTGAAAGTTTACTTGATTTGCCTTGGCCTTTTCTTTTGGTTTCTGGCCCCTAATTTCGTTAGATTGGATTTATAGCAATGTTGTCAATTCTGTGAACATACCCTTGATAGATATGGTTGCTAACTGCAAATATGCCAAGTGCATGTCATCAAACAAGGTGGAGTCGAGCTCACCTCAAACACGAATCTGATGTTCACTTAGTCTTGTCACTTCTAGTAGCGATCTAAATGCTATTCCAGTATCGTTAGTTTGAATATCCGGGGTCAGGCATTGATAGCAATGGACCAGTGTGGGTTACCAATGAACGCTGCCGGACTATGATTAATTGGGCGGGGCAGACAGTTGGAGCAGATGGGAGTGAGAGACAGTGAGAAGATGGATAGGGAGAGAGATAAAAGATGACAAAGATACGCGGCTGGTTCTGGTGCATTGTGTCGTCCGTGGGTAAAGCTGGTAAGCCGGGAAAGTAAACACTTCACTCCTTCGCCCTCGTGTAACTTTTCAAAGGCACCCCTTTGTCAATGCTTCCATTTATGCCGCCACTGTGTGTGCCATTTTTTTACCGCTCAGACTCAAAATGACACATTCACGGAACTCGACACCAGCCATCGATCGACCTCAGCGGGAGTTCTAGCCTAGCTCCCGATGCCCCAGTTTTGTTTCATGGCTGACGAGATATTATTATTACAATATTTTAATAATTTCAGGTAAGAAGAACTCTTCTGCTGCCCGCACAAGGAGTGTACAGGCGGTATTGAAGATATCGCTGAGGGGTCCTCGCATCTTTGGAAATGTGCTGCCCAATGATGTCCGGGATGCCTTGCATGCTGGCTCGGATTGCAGCAGCTTGGAGATTGACGTTGTAGTGAAGCCGACGAACCTTTTGAGGTCATTCACAGACAAAAAGCGGCCACGAACGGATGGCAGACCCTTTGAGGGCGCGAACAAACGCCGTGCAAAGGATCTTTCGCTTTTCACAGTTCTGCCTACGTTGGTCTCTTCAAGTGCCGCTGGGGAAGCCTCATGCCCTGCACCTGAATGCAGTAGACATTTAATAGCGGCTTTGCAGTCATGAAAACGGCATGTCTAAGGTCTGGGGACCATCTGGGGAGCCCATCACATCGGTACGGGATTTTATGACAAATGACAACAAGAGAGCAGTATTTGATTCACTTTTTGATATGCAAAAAATCTAAGAGATGTGCCATCAACAGCATTTGCTGTTCAGTCATCGGTGAGTTCTACTGGGACCGTTGTAGAGTGCTGCTTCAGCTTCAGGTCATATGTCCGACTCCACACATCTTCTAAGACTGAGCTAGATTATCGAGTCAAATGCCAATATAGATCCACAGTCCATTTAGAGCAGTCGATCCATACCTGTGCCTCAACGCGCGCATGGTCAACAACGGTCCTGGAGTCGGCTACCAATCCAGACATGTCACATCCGATATGAGCATCAATTTCAAAGATCTTCTCGACCGAACTAGGCCCCAACAGTGACGAAGTCACGCGCTTCTCGACAGCCAGGATCAATCTCTCTGCAGTCTTGATCCCGAAAGCCGTTGATCTGAGCTGTAATTTATGTGTCGAATGGAGGGTGTAGAAATACGATAGAAACGAACGAGGGGTTTGGACGGTAGTACGTGTGTTTGTAGGATCGTGGCGTTGTGCTGATTCCTGGAATTGCGAAATAAGAAATGGGTGTACTTTGAGAACCTGATGGCATACTCGACTTGAAAGAGACGACCCTCGGGTGCGAAGGCGTTAACTCCCCGGTCGTACTCGGATCGTGTCATGAACATGTTAGAATGTGTTTGCATTCACATGAGACCCATGCAGTCAACGTCAGTTGTGACCGCACAAAATTTTGCTTTTGCCACCACTCCCTCCTCACACTCTTTCTTTGCTTTTCACATTTTGCCACCGAATCTTCCTTGTCTTCCCTCTCCTCTAGCTAGCTTGCACAACATCGATCAAGTCCAGCAATGGCGGATACAGCTGGCGGCTCTCCTGGCAAGGCTTCATCCTCATCAACATCAACCGGCGCTTCCCCCGTCCATCCAGATGATGATCCTTCAGTGCCCAGTCCCTCGTTTCATGATTTGATCGCGTTGTTTGAGGATATCTCGAAAAAACGTTCAGAAAAGTCGCAGCTTCTTCGCAGATACTTTAAAGTAATTATATAGACTATCGCATTTTCATGTAATGAGAAGACTGCAGGAGAATTGTTTTTTTATTTTTTATACTGAACAGTACATTTTTTTATGGGGAAAAAAAATCGATCTTTGCTGCTAGGAATGGCGCGACAAAGGATATGGAAGCATGTATCCAGTCATCAGGCTGCTTTTGCCCCAGGTAATCTCACGGATAGATTGTCGCCATTTTTTTTTAGCAACTCCGTTTCCGGAAGAACTCACTCGTTTGGTGACCTCCTTCATTTCTTTCCGAAACTAGCTGGATCGCGAAAGAGGACGGTATGGACTCAAGGAACAAAAGATGGCTGATCTGTATATCGCAAGCTTGAACATTCTCCCAGGATCCGATCCAGCCAACAAACTTAAGAGTTGGAAAGAAGGCTTGCGGGTAAAATTTCGTTCTGGTAGCAAACTCCATATTTCTCGCCGCTCCAACGCGAGAGTGTCTAACTGCAAAACGTATACCTGACTATAGGATTCGGCTGGCGACTTCAGTTTGGTGGTTCGCGAAGTCGTAGCAAGTCGTTCATTGGTCACGCACCCTCAAGGCCAAACGATCAGGGATGTGAATAAACTATTGACAGGGCTTTCCAGAAAGTAAGCGATGGCAAAGGCACGTACAATGAGGCGGCGGTGGATCCTCAAAAAATATTCTGTTAACTAGAATCACTCTCTCATTCCTAGAGGATCCGATAATGCCCAGATCTTCAAGACACTCGTGCAAACTTACACCGCCCTCGAAAACAAGTGGATCGTGCGGATTATCAACAAGGACCTCAAGATCGGCATGAGTGAGAATTCTGTCCTGCCATGCTACCATCCAGATGCTATCGAGTTTTTCAATGTCTGTAGCGACCTTCGAAAAACCGTGACTGACTGTTCAGACCCCAGTATTCGCATCTCAACCGCGATTGTAACCCTCGGCCACGCTTTCAAGCCGATGCTTTCGAAGAGACTTCCGAGTGCCAAGGACGTGGTTGAGTGTATGGGTAACATGCCCTTTTGGATCGAGACGAAACTGGATGGAGAACGAGTGCAGGTCCATAAGGACGGAGAGAATTATCGGTACTGGTCCAGGAATTCGACAGAATACACACATCTGTACGGTGCGACGCCCAAGGAGGGCTCACTCACACCTTATATTCATCCACTTATCAACCCAAAAGTCGAGAAACTCATCTTGGACGGCGAGATGGTTGAGTATGACCCTGCGACAAAGGAGATCATCAATTTTGGAACGGTCAAGACTGCAGGAGGAGACCACTCTAGTGATGCGCACAAGAGGCGGCCCTTTTGTAAGGATCCTCAGAACTGTATCTCAATCGCACTATCTACCACAATTATAGCGTTTGACTGACAATATCATATCGCTTGATAGTGTTCGCGTTCGACGTCTTGTACATGAATGGAGCATCGATCATTGACCAACCGCTCGAGACCCGCAGGGAAATGCTCCCGTCTATCATCCCTAAGGAGTTAGAGGGTCGTCTTCAGATTCTGAAATATCAAGTCGGCACCACAGAGCAGCATATCGTTGATGCGATCGATGCAGCTGTCATGGATCGTCAAGAAGGTGTTGTTGTCAAGAATCCAAGATCCGTATATACCCCTAATGGCCGTGGAGAGGACTGGGTCAAGATAAAACCCGAATATGTGGATGGTGTTTTCGACAGTCTGGATGTCTTGATCGTCGGAGGGTATTATGGGGCGGGTTCGAGAGGAGGCCAGGGTACGATCTCGTCGTATCTGTGCGCTGTTCGCGACAATACTTCAAAGTCTCAAACTGGGAAACAGTTTCTGTCGTTCTGCAAGTTTGGATCTGGGTTCACGTACGAGCAAATGGGTAAATTCAAGTAAGTTGTACGATCAGAATACTGCTCTTCAGAAGACCTGGAAGAAATTCCATGATGCTCTCGATACTAAACGCGATTTCGAAATGTGGAACAAACGAACAGCCAACTACTGGGACCATATTGGAAAGAATACAAGTATTACCGAGAGAATCCTTGGGTGGATATGGTCGATAACGCCAAGATGCGACCGGATGTGATCATCGATCCTGAGAAGTACGCTGAAGTTCGTATTGGAATGTCGATGTCATACATGCTAAAGGTTTTGATGTGCTTACGGAATATCCCCTCTCTCGCACAGGTCTATCGTGGTAGAAGTCAAGGCAGCTGAGATCATATCCAACTCGGAATCGTACGCTGCAGAATACACACTTCGATTCCCGCGTTTCTTACACATTCGCGAGGACAAGGACTGCACGTCCTGTATGACGATGAGCGAGGTACACCGCATGTTCCGCGAGTTCAAGGGAAAGCTTTCCACTAGACAGGTTGACACCAAAAGCTCGAGGTAGGAGTAATGATGATATTTGCATAGAAGTGTACTTATACAGCTGTTTTGTTGCAGGGATAGTACACCTAACACTGAGTGCTCTGTGTTTTATAGTTCTGCGCTGAAAACCAAAAAGAAGCTGGCGGGGCCAAGAAAGGTATGCTTCACGGCAGCATCGCGGCTGCGGACAGAATTATTTTCTTGCCAAAGGGTCTATTATAGCTCGAGCCCGTAATAACCGCTACTTGCGTTCATTATTTCGGAATAATAGACTACCCAGCCGCATTTACTCCGCGCGATCGTCGGCGACATGAGCGTGGTCAAGATTGAAACCGACTTGTTCAAGAGCCAGGTCTTCTGGGTAGTTCGAGGAGATGCGCAGCAGTCGAAGCCAGAACTCGAGGTATTGATCAAGCGGTTCGGCGGCAAACAATCGCAGTCGGACCAAATGGAGAATACGATCATTATCGCGGGCCATCATGGTATGTAGGGACGAGTAAGAAATCATTGTTGATTGAAGAAAGGTAGTTCGCCGTTGAAAGCTAACAATACTTGAATTCTCTTTGATAATTGGGTCGTGCTGTAGGTCCGGATCTAACTGGGCTGAAGAAGAAGGGTCAAAGAAATATTGTCCTGCCAACATGGATACGCGACTGTGTCAAGGAGAAACGACTGCTTCCATTGAACCCAAAGTAAGAGCGAATCTGGGCGGGGGGGAAAAAAAAAAAAAAAAGTCAAAGATCTTAAATTCTGGGATTCTTGGAATATTGCTTGGATTAGATACATGCTGTTTACTACTAAAGAAACGGAGAAGCAGTTCCGGCAGATTATGGACGAATATGAAGACTCATACTTTGAGCCTCTTACAGCAGAAGGGCTTCAAGAGGTAATCACTGGAAGCGCTACATGACCAGATGTTCATAGCTCACGCGCCTTTTTTTTTTTTTTTACCTCACTAATACTTGGTTTATACTCTTCCACAAGATCCTCGACAAAATGCCAAATAGAAGCGAAGTTGTCAAGCGCCGGCGCCTAAAACTCGCTCAGGAGCGTACTGCGAAAATCAAAGTCAAGCGTCTGAATAATCTCGAAGACCAGGTCGATCCTTCTCTTTACCTCTCTGACACACCACGCCCAGGAGCAGTGCATGACTCGAATAATGATGACATGGATATGGAAGTGGATAAGGAGACGATCTTGCAGATGGAACTTGACAATCAAGATGGAACTTTGGAGAAGCAGGACGCCGAGAGAGCTCGAAAAATCTCCGCGGCGTTGACTCGGAGGTACTATGGCAACGAAGGTGAACGCGCACCACCGTTGGGGATGTTTCAGGGCGTGAAGGTATTCATGGTATACCCGCCTACCCCTGCAGAGTACTTGGAGTCGCTTGTGACGAAAGAAATAGTAAGGGTGAAGCAGGAGGAAGATGAAGGCCATAGCGAGGACTTTCTACACAGAATTCGTGGCGATACAGTAGGACGAATGGCATCCAAATCGAAAGGTCGCAAAGATCAGTCAGTAGGCTCGACATTCGATATCTTGGCGCAGGCGATCGATCTTTGGACGGTGAAGAGGGATGAGGACGTCTCAAAGCTCATGAAGAGGCTTGAAGAGGTCTCCCTTTTGCGCCGCAGCAGTAGTAGCAGTGTTCACGAAGGCGAGAGTCCGAACTGGGAGTATGTTGCCGAGGAGAGCGCCCGACTTGAGGATCTGGAAGCGACTCTCAGCAAGTTGAGTCAATATCAGCTCTGTAGAAACAAGTAAGATATTGTTTTGGATCGATATGCCCCACCACGTGCTTCGTTCCCTACTTTTGCATCTCTCTTTGTTTTTTATACTCGAAAAAAAAAAATTATTTGTTGTTGTTGCTAATCACGTTCATATATTCAGTTTGGACATGGTCGCGCAGATACTCGAGTTCCACGGTGCACAGGTCGTGCCACCAGAACAGCGTACCATCAAACACTGTCAGCAACTTTTCCGGGACCGCGTCCTTCGCCGACCAAACCACAACAACGAAAACACAGACAAGAGCGACAGTTCTGACGACGATATCAATGACGTTGACAATGTCGGTGTCCCTCTTGAGATTGTCATTCTGTTTGACCCTCTGTACTTGAACCCACTTGACGACTGGAAGAGTGCTATGCGCGTCTCGACCCTGTATGGCCCTGGCGCTAGATCTTTTGAAGTGCCGCGTTTGGTCACGTCGGAATGGGTGAAGCAGTCGCAGAAGAGCGAATACCGCGTTCCAGAGGAAGGATACTACCCCATGGCATGAGAAGACGATTTGAATAAAACAAAATAGGGCAATCGTGCGCCTTTTACTGCGAAGCATATATGATGACGACAACGATGATGAAGTTGTGGTTGCTGTTGTTGTTGTTGTTGTTGTTGTTGTTGTTGTTGTTGAGTTTTCATTTCTTTTTTTTTTTTTTTT
>MU617486.1:0-12138 GCA_025201705.1 Dissophora ornata
GCTACCGCCGCCGATGCATGAGGTACCACATTCCTCTTGACTTGGTACAATGCAACCTTGGCGTTTCGTGAGACTCAAGGAGTCGAGTTGGCGTTTGTCGCAAAAGCCAGAGGACCAGTCGGAACAGCTACCGCCACCACCACCACATTCACTTTGACAAGGACCCCAGCGCTTCATGATGTGACGCTTGTCGAAAGAGTCGGGGGAACCACTCGATCCACATCCATCTCGGCGTTTGCTGAACGTTCCAGAGCTAACGCTAGGAGCTGCTCCGCTTCCGATTCCAGAACCATAGGTCTGAAAGTTACTCACAACCGGATCAAAAAGCTGGATGGCGGGTTGGAAAACCAAGTTTGGAAAGACACCTGTAGTGGGGACGACGTCCGTCTCGCTTCCGACTTGAACGTCCTGCTGAGGGACGACTTGGGATCCAGCAGTTGGGATAGAGGAAGATGTTGTTGGTCCTAATGATGCGCCGGCAGGACTTGCACCGATGCCTGTGGGGCCAGCACCGGCGAGATTAGAGGCAGGAGGACCTGCAGCGCCTGACATAGAGGCAATATCTTGAGCTGAGAGCAAGTGCTGCGGTGCTGCATTAGTAATGGTGGCAGATAGGAAGAGACTTGCAGCCGCGAGTAGGGGATAGAAGAGTACACGGGTCATGTCTTTGGTCTCTATTGTGGCGTTGCTTCCATAATTAAGAGTATAAGGTGATCCACGGTTTTTATAGAACTCAACGAAGCTTGAGTCGTGCAATGTTTTTCAACAACAAAAGATTAATTGCAGATTGATGAACGTCGCTAAGCAAAGAGGACATTCAATCTATCAGGCTATAACGAGCGCTACAGTCAGGATAGATTAAATATACGCACAGATCGGGAGTGGGATTTATCAGAGCACAGCCTCCACACCCACGCGCTTCTCTGGAACGATTTTTTTTCCAAAGTGACTGCTGCTCTGTTTTCTTGTCTTTGCGGGAGAGCTTCCGCCTTCCCAACCATCACTGCTTTTCGAGTTGAATTTGTCCCCACCCATCTTTTGAAGCCGCACATTCTCTGGGCTTGATTAATGTCAATTCGTGTCCATCGACTCTGCACAGTGGCATTACATTCCACGAGCGAACTTATCAACCCTATTCGATTCAGCTCTCAAACGACATCGCCAAAAATGAGTCTCGCCTACACCTTTGAACGTGCACAGGAACTGGCTGACAACCTGGCTGGTGTTAGGAAGCAGATGGAAAAGACCCTAAAGAGCATGGGTGATACAGCTCAGAATGTACGCTTCAGTCGTTCTTTTAATTCCTTGGAGCGATGGGAAAAGGATGCTCCGCGATCGCTGGGAATCGTTGTTCCGAAAGCCAATATCAAGACTGATATTTTATCCCACGGTCAATTAGGTGCGCTTGGTGGCGGTTAGCAAGTACAAGCCAGCCTCAGATATTCTGGCTGCGTATGAGAAGACAGGACAACGCCATTTTGGAGAAAACTATGTATGATATGGCCTTGTAACGATCTGACTGTTGTCTCAGCTGGGTGGTCGTGTAATTGTGCGCAGAGTACAGACCATTGCAATCTAACTCAGTTAATGACAATTACAAACTAGGTTCAAGAGTTGGAAGACAAGGCCAAGGAGGTATTGTTAGTTTCGTCATCGGACCGGTCTTATGGCGTACTTTACCAATTAGGCGCTGACTTTTTTTTTTTTTTTTTTTTTGGATATCGGACACGATTTCAGTTGCCTAGTGACATTCAGTGGCATTTCATCGGTACACTTCAGTCGAACAAGTGCAAGGTCGTTGCAGGTATAGATCATATGTCCTTGTGTCGAGACAGGTTATGGAACATTTGGAGTCCTGACGCGTAGTTGGTTATTGTAATCAAATACTAGGAATCCCCAACCTCTTTGTTGTAGAGACTGTCGATAACGCGAAAAAGGCTTCGACTCTGGATAAAGCTTGCGCTGCTGCTTCTAGGCCAGAGCCACTTCGCATCTTCTTGCAAGTGAACACGAGTGGTGAAGAATGTATGTATCTCGGAGCGGCGAGAGGGAGATATGAGTGTGACACCACCTTGTACATTGCACGTACCCTTCTAACATTTGTACATTCAATCTGTTGTTGCAGCAAAGAGCGGAATGTTGCCAAGCGAGGTTCTGGAGGTTGCACGGCACGTCATTTCGAGTTGCCCCCATCTTAGACTTGCTGGACTGATGACCATTGGATCCCCAAATCCTGATTTGGAGAACGGCGAGAATCCAGACTTTAAGGTGAGCGACCTTTAATGGTTGATGAATGCACATGTGTGTCGTATTGCGGTCCTGTATTTCTTTTCGTATTCTCATGCCTAAACGCTTAAACATTCTGGACCTAGACATTGAGCCAATGTAGGGCCACCATTGAGGACACGTTGAAGATCACTGATCTGGATCTCAGTATGGTAAGCGGGGATAAAAGTCACAGGGATCAATGTTGTTTGTCAGGAAGAGCTTTTGAAATGATGCGCATCGCTCTCACTCTTTCTTGGTGATGGTCATGGCATATAGGGAATGAGCGATGATTTTAAGCGCGCTATTCGTCAGGGATCGACCAACGTCCGTGTAGGCAGCACTCTGTTTGGCTCTCGACCTCCGTTCACGAAGTCGACTGCGTAGACAAATAATACAATAATAGATGATGCATCTAATAATAAAGATAGACAAAGGTCAGACACGAAAAGCGGTGCACAACAGTCGCGTGAGAGAGAAAGATAGACACAGGCGGAAGGATCTTAACTCCGCCTGGGGCTCTTTCTTCGCTGTACAATACATTCTGCTGATTGTGTCAGCAAGTCATTAATTAATGTTCCCCTTGCTCATCATTTTTTTTGCCACGGGAGTGGCGTAAAATTGAACGCTTTTGCCACAGCACGTTTGGCTGGTTGGCGATTGGGTCTGCGATAATGTGTGATGGAATGTGGTTCCAGTCGAAGCGACACAAAAGAGCAGTGCACTAGAATATCGGGATGGAGTTGCGGGAGGACTGGAGCTGTGAGCGGAGCGGAGCGGACTGGACTGGACTGGACTGGACTGGACCGGAGTGAAGAGGATTGCATAAAAAAAGAAAAAAAAGGCATGTTCCGATCTGATCAATTGTCGGTAACACACACATCACATTCTTGTGTGTGTTTGTATGTATTAATATGTTGTGTATAAACAAACACAAACACGCAAATGATCGTTCTCTTGCTTCAACGTCAGATCAGACAAGCTATTTCTGTCGTGGCACCCGTGCTGCAGCACAAAACAATTAACCTCCTCCCCCTTTTTTTCTGGGTTGTCGGAATGCGTTGATCGTTGGTCGTCTCTGAAATGCGCCATGTGAGATAGTATAGAAGCACTCTACGCTGCACTCGGATGCTGCACAGCGCCATGTCGCCGGCATCAGCATGCAAGGCAGATCCGATTCCGGATGAATTTCAATTTTCAAGTAGTTTTTGGTTTTGGATGATTTTTGCTGGGGAAGGACAATGAAGCTGCCATTGGAGCAGCTGGGCCCACAAGGGGAGCAAGGGGGCGCGTTGGCGGGTGGAAGAGCCGGATAATGTGCGTCGGCGAGGCTGTTTGGAGAGAGTCAGCTCGAGAGAGAGAGAGAGAGAGAGAGAGAGAGGATGTGCCGTGCAGCGAAGCAACATTCCGTCTGCCCCACTCGTCTGCTTCTGAACGAGCCGGCGACTGTCTATGTTGCGCGCTTCTTTCCGCTCTCCTTTGCTCTTCACCTCTCTCCCTCCCTCCCTCCCTCCCTTCCTCTCGCTCGCTCCCTCTCCACTCCCCATTCATTCATTTGTTCATTCATTCGGCCAGCCAGTCATCCTCCCCGCTCCCGCTCACGACCCCCTCCTCATTGTTTACCCTCCACACCGCACGGTTGCTCTCTGTGTACACCCCGCAGCCTGCCATTCCCCCCTCATCGTAATCAGTCCATGGCTGCCAGTGTCTCTCCTGTGATCCAAAATGGATCCGTGCATCCACAGGACCAACCGATCTCTCCAGAACAGCCCCACCAGCAGCAACCACACGATGACTCGTCCCCATCACCCCCACTGAAGGGTCTTCCACAGCTGCCACCCCAGCAGCAGCCGGAGCAGCCATTCCAACCGCAGGAAATGCAGCAGCTGCAGCAGCAGGAGGAAGGCCCTGTCGATCCCGAAATGCAGATGCAGATGCAGCAGCAATACGAATACGAGCAGCAAATGTACATGCAGCAGCAACAGCAGCAGTACGAACAAGAGATGATGTTCCAGCAACAAATGAACTCTGGTCCGATCGACTGGCAGCAGCAAGAGCAGCAACTCGATCCCTCCTCCATGGCTCAAGACCAATCTGTCCTGTCACATTCCCATCTCAAGCCAGGCCACAAAGCAACCCTCCTATCCTACACACAGACACTGGAGCTCTATCGCCAGAATGCCAAAAAGACCAACGATCCAGAGCTGCAGTTCGAGTTTGCTGCCTTCATGATCGATGCTGGCAAACCCCTGGAGGACCCTCAGACGCGCGCCGAGCTCTTTGACGAGGCCATGAAGCTCCTGCGCAAGCTCGCAACGAACGGACACGCGGAATCACAACACTACCTTGCAGAGTGCTACGCCTCTGGTTTTGCCAAGGGCAAACCCGACTTTGACAAGGCTTTCCCGCTATGGGTCCAGGCCTCAAAACACGGACACCCCGACGCTGCATACCGAACGGGACGGTGCTACGACGAGGGTCTTGGAACCCGCAAGGACAATGCTAGAGCCGTTCAGTTTTACAGGTGCGTTGTATCTCCGATTCTCCCAGTTTCAAGGAGCAGAAAACTAGGCGTCCTTGCAATGCATGCAGTGTTTATATATAACCTGCACACACATGTCGATAAGAGGATCCATCAGGGTGAAAGGACAACCCCCGCACATATGCAAGCGAGATCTGGCAGGAAATCGTAGGAGACAGGATGCATCAGAATGATAGTCCACCGATCTGCAGGGACGTGCCCAATACATGGACCGAGAGTGTACCATGTGCAGGCCAGCTATTTTTTGCGATCCAAAGGGGAGGGATGCATCCTTTATTATTGCTCTCTGGACAACGGGATGGAGAGCATGGACACAGAGCGTGCATTCATCCATCCTCGCTCATTGGCAAAGCAGCGATGCACGAGCTGTTATTAGCTGGAACAACTCGCTCAATCCACATGGACATTGGACGTTTCAAACTCATTTCCACGGTGCTCACTATCTTTCATCGCATCTATCTTTCGCGCCATCCCAGGAAAGGCAACGAGATATCGCTCTCACAAAGCAATAATTAATCCGTGCTCTACGCATCCTTTGTTTGTACTCTTGTAATCGGGCGACTATTTACGCAAATAGGAAAGCTGCTTCAGCCAACCATCCAGGAGCAATGTGGCGCCTTGGAGTCGTCACCCTGTACGGTGAGCTCGGAGTGACAGCTTCCCCGCGTGATGGAGTCAAGTGGCTCAAGCGATCGTCCCAGGCAGCCACTCCCGAGTTCCCGTTTGCGCTGTATGAGCTGGCTCAGCTGCACGAGCGCGGCATTGAAAACATTGTCTTTGTCGACCCCGAGTACTCCATCTCGCTATACTCTCAGGCCGCTGAATTAGGACATGCCGCGTCCGCGTTTAGATTGGGAGAGTGCTGGGAATATGGCAAACTGGGATGCAATCAGGATCCACGACTGTCGATTCACTACTACACCTTGGCTGCGCAGCAGGAGCACCCAGAAGCGTGCTTCGCTTTGGCAGCGTGGTACCTGGTCGGATCGCAAGGCGTTTTGCCTCAGTCAGATGCAGAGGCGTATATCTGGGCAAAGAGGGCTGCGGACAAGGACTTGGCTAAGGCACTTTACGCAATGGGATACTTCACCGAGGTTGGCATTGGCCCACGCAAGGACCTGGATGAAGCTATTGAGTGGTACAAAAAGGCGGCAGTTGCTGGAGACAAGCGCGCCACAGAGCGTCTGGAGGGCGTACCGGTCGATACGAAGAAGAAGGGAAAAGACGAGAAGTGTATTGTCATGTAGTTTACCCCGCACATACACACGCATAGACACATGCATACTTCTGATGCTAATGCTGTTGTTGTTGTTGTCGCTATCGTATCTTTCGTTGTTGTTTTTGTTACTTCCATTGTTATTTTTGTTTGCCTTTTTACATAATAAACGCTGTTCCGTGAGAATGTCATTGAGCAAGAGAAAAGATAGTTAAATTAATATTCATTTGAACATCACAGATTGTCGCTTCCGACAACTACTCGAACGCCACAACATTCCAAGTGATATCTGCACAGAAATATATTGTCTGTGAAGAATACAGTGACAATGAAACGTGGAGACGGGAGAGTGCAGGGAATAAAACAACTCTAGAGAGGAACAGCTCTCACCAGCATCAGTTGCGACAGCCACACAACCAAAGCCTGTGTTTAACCGCACGACAACAACACCACTGCCGATCAGCCGTTTTTTTTTGCCAGTCAAGCCCTCCATACCACTGGCAGGCGACGGGGAGCAAACGAGACTGGTGGAGATGACAGATTGCAAGAAACGAGCGACTGTGCAATTACATAAAGTTTGGGTATGCCATCCCGCTGTAATTGGCTGCATCAGTGGCAGCCGTAGTACCTGTTTCTTGGCTGTTGCAAGACGAGAAAGAAGAAACGACATCGTGGGGAAGGAAGAATGGAGAGCTTCCCTGGCCATACCATCCTCCATCCCCATCCTTCATCCTCCTGTGCTGGCCCGGCTCACACATTCACTCCATACAACCACACGCTGCACATCACCAGCCCTCAGCTACGCTGCGGACCGACTCCACACTGTACTCAAAACAGAAGCACAAAGAGCCGACACCTCGCCTCGTACATTCATTCGTTCCAGAATTCGCTCTTTTTTTTTTTTGGGTCTGTGGTCGCTTCAAACGCAGCGCATCTCTCCTCCTTCTCTTCTCTTCCCTTTTGCCATTTCCGTTCCTGTCTGCATCCCGCCCTTCCGGTTCTAATACTCTCCTTGCGACTGCTGCCCTCCAAACCTTGACTGCAGCACCCCTTTGACCCTCACCAGGCAACAACCATTTTGGCGCACCACCGTTTACTTTTAGTCGAAAAGCGACCGTTGGTCAGTGGCCATTCCATACAGCAATGGCACTTCTCAAATGGATGGGCGTGGTATGTCCATTGTCGTCTTTATTGTTTGAGTCCTATCTGGAGAAGACCATCGATTGCCAGCTATACCAGGAAAAGCAGCCTTCAAAGATGGACCTCAGCTCAGCATGGAAAATGGTGGCGACCTTTCGCCACATGCTCTCCATGCATCAATGACGTCTGTGGATTCTTCTTTTGCTGTTGCGCTGGACAGAAACGCAGCCGACACAAGCTCCAGCGAACAGCATAATTGACCTTTTCAGTAGCCTCTATTTTGCAGGCGCAAATGCAACCAGGACCCAGCTAATAGCTGTCAATCTGGAAATCTGGAGAAAAGGTTTATTAACATCCATTCATTCGTTCCAATGCCTCTCCTACTATCAACATTTAGAGTCAGCCAGAAAAACCGGTGGTGAATGATGTCCCGATCGGTCTGGAGAATGTAAGAGCATTTGCAGCTTGAGAGGGATTTTCGGTTTTCGTTCGAGGAGCGCCATGTGAGAATGTGGGGCAACTCAAAAAAAACACCCCTTCCCGACTGGGTTGGCCTGTTGTGGTTGGCCAAGGGCGTTGTTTTGATTCTCGCACGGATTCCACCCCCCAACAAGCTCGACACGAATCAACAATGAGCACAGAGCTGGCGACATTGTAGCGGGACAGCTGCTGGAAGAGACAAGCGGAGGACCATTCGCAATTTTTGTGTTGAAAAAAGTCGTTCCGGTGCATGGCGTGTTGTTCATGCATGTGGCCATGCTTGAAAACGGACTGCGAACGTTTTTATTGGGCGTTTTTGCTAACTTGTTGCTCCCTTATTCCCGTCAATCCACGAATTTGGCGTCGCTTGTGGTGTGTTTGGCACAGTTCGGCAACACATGGTAAGACGGAGCTCATGCACTGCATGGCATTGCATTTCACTACGTGCATGATGTATTGCGGATCGATGCATGAAACAAGCAATGACGACCAGACTGTTGACTGCCGTTTTTTATTTCTCAACCCTACAGTTACTGCAACTCGGTCCTTCAGGCCTTATACTACTGCAAACCCTTTCGAGAATGCGTGCTGAGCTATCAGAGTGGAGCTGGCTCCATGGTCTCACACTATCCGCTCAGTCCAATGACGCCGTCGGCAAGCAATGGACCACCATCTTACTTTGCGCCACAGCACTCCTCAGGAACAGCAGTCCCTTCTTCCGCCCTGTCCTCCAGCGTCAACCTCCCACCAGCATTAAGCAGGAGCCATCAGCGCGACATAAGCAGTAACGGGACAGGATCTGGTGCAGGACCATCACCCGCGACCCAACGCAAAATTGTTGGGGTTCTTCTACCAAATGGTGGTGGACCTGACCCGGACTCTGCCCCTAAAGAGTCGATGTTTCTCTGTCTGCAGGATCTCTTTCAGCGGATTCAGAACCACTCCAAAAAGACTCAATACTTTACTCCAACAGCATTTGTTGCCAAGGTTAAGAAAGAGAATGGTATGATTTCCTTTTCTCTCGAAGATGGATTGTGGTAGTGCGGGCATAGCCTTGTGTTGGCGTGGATTTAAAAAATGTGAATTATGCACGCTAAAATACGCCTTCCTTTTTCTGTATTTGTATTTAGAGCTGTTTAGGAGTTCCATGCATCAGGACGCACACGAGTTTTTGATGTTTATCCTCAGCACAATCTCTGAAGATATTGAGGCGGATATAAAGAAAAATCAAAAGGAGCTCGAGGATAGCATGCCAAAGGCCATTACCAATGGGTGCCACAGCGCACCCGGCAGTCATAGCGTCACGAACGGCTCAAATGATACCCCGCACAAAGTTTCATCAGAAGAGGTATCGATGACGTTGGCAGGAGGCGATGAAGTCAGGATCAAAGTCAATGGCGCGGATATAAACACTCTTTCAACATCAGGAGGTAGCACGCTCGGCAACGGCCACGGGGGGGAGTCGATTGGAGATCGTTCATCGATTCAGTCGGAGAGCACGATATCAAGGCCCAAGGAGAAAATGTGGGTCCAAAAACTGTTTGAGGGCCAACTCACGAACGAGATCAAGTGCCTAACCTGCGAGAAGGTAACGAGGCATTTTCGGTGTTTTTGCTCCCACACCTGCATGAATGATTTGGTGGTACGCAAGGATTTTTTTCAAAATGGCGGCATCTGACGCCATGTCCCCGAACGCCTTTCTCTATTCAGACTACGAACAGAGCAGAGTCATTCATGGATCTCTCGCTGGATATCGAGCAGAATTCCTCAGTAACAAGCTGCTTGAGGCAGTTCTCTGCATCGGAAATGCTATGCCACAAGGACAAGTTTTATTGCGATGAGTGCTGCGGTCTACAAGAAGCTGAGAAGAGGTGAGGAGAGAAAGTGATCCATCGTACTGCGTCGTTTGCACATCATCAAAACCATTGAAACCGACTCTAACGACTTTTACTCTTTGGCTGCAGGATGAAGATTCAAGTACTGCCCAACATTTTGTCACTTCACCTAAAGCGATTCAAATACCAGGAGGCGCTTCAGAAATATGTCAAACTGTCATATCGCGTGTCATTTCCTATGGAGCTCAGACTTTTCAACACTGTGGACGACATGGAGGATCCTGACAGGATTTATGATTTGAACGCATTTGTGGTTCATGTCGGTAGTGGTCCTCACCATGGGCACTATGTTGCAGTTGTCAAGGATCAGGACCGGTGGTTACTTTTTGATGATGAAACTGTTGAGGTACTGTCCGTTGCTCCTCATTTCAAGGTTTAAAAAAAATTGCCTCAAAAACGGAGTCGCTAACAGATGCATATACTTATTATACTCGTTCATATAGACGATTGACGAGTCTGACATTCACAGGTACTTTGGCGACTCTGCACAGTTGGGATCAGGATATGTGCTCTTCTACCAAGCCCGGGATCTGGATATGGGCGCCATCACATCAATGCAATGGGTACAACAGCAAATGCAGCTGCCATTTACATTGAAAAGCCCTCTGAATGTCCCGTCAGTGACGGCCAATGGATTAGGACCGGGAGACCTTGACCAATACGGAGGGCTGTTGCCACACACTCAACAACAGGAATTGATCCATCAGCAATTGGCAAGCCGGCAACAACTACAGAACGGTGGGGGAGGTTTCGGTTCACTCTTCAGCGCTGGACCGGCATCGATCCCATCGCCCAGTCCCGTAGCACCTGCACACCTCTCAAACAACTCTTGGAGTCCGACACATATCCAGGATCCCAACATGCTGAATGGGCAAAAGATCACTAGTGGATCGTATGTATACACGAACGGAATAGCAGCGGGAGCGTTGTTGTCGGGGCAGCCACACTATGCGTCGACGAATGGATACCACGTAAATGGGACCTCTACAGAGCCTCCACCTTTGGCGGCGTCATCGTCGGCCTCTTCGGCGATCCAGAATGGAAACGGTATGCCTAATTCGCCGACGATGGGGCCTTCACCAACACAGCACATCTCGTCAAAGTCCTCATCATTTTCATCAACTGTGATGCATACGACGATTGACCCAGCGAAACTGAAGAGAGCACAGAGCACGCCAAGGATCAGTCTGGCGTCTGCAGCAAAGTCGTTTGGAGCGTCCGGCGGAAAGTCTTTCATTGGAAGCTTCAGAGGGGGAAGTAGTTCTTGAAGCCCATCAAGGAAAAGAAGGGGCATAGATGTGGAGTTGGAGGTGCAGAAGAAGATAAGAAAAAAAATACCATGAGAGGAACTCCAGGCAGAGTGTCCCAAAAAAAAAAGACCAACTATCAAAAAACAAAATAATTCACCGATGTAATAAAATCCTCATGCCAATATCAAGGCATCAATGATATAAGAAACGGGGGGTCCTTGTCGAAAGTAGAGTGAGAGGCGAACGTTTTTGCTCCAACCTCAATGTCTCAGGGGTGGACCAGTAAGGCTACCTGATGCCTGGAAAAAGGGCATCTTGTTGTAGTGCTGATAGCAGCCAGGTGACTCACACGCGACGCGAGCTCGGGGTCCCCGGGCGTTGTAGGTTCAAAAGAACCAAAATTTGAACTAGATCCAAGGTCAGGGCCAAACACATTATGCAAAAAAAAAAAAAAAGGATGGGTGCAAAGGGTCATTTTCATATTTCAGACAGACAACGAGCGCGAGAGGGGGGGTGGGTATTGCGGGAAGGGGAGGAAGACCAAGACCACCTCAATTGGCAAAGAAGAGGAGGAGCGCCCTGAACGTCTGCCCTCTCCCCCCCTTACTTTTAATTCCGAAAATAACGAGATGGTGATTTTCTAGAAGGGTAGAATTGAAGGGGAAAGAAGACCCACAGCATCAACCACGTAGATATGAGGTGCTACTGCACGAGGAGGGGGGATCCTGTCTTTGAGGTTCCTAAGAGCAAGAGCAAAGAGCCTTTACCAGTTAGCTGGGTGCGCCGTGTGGCGTCATGGGCAGCGAAGACAGCGATGGCGCAAAGAAACCCGAGCGATTAAGAAACACTAAAGCCCTACCCTAAACACCCCCCCTCTCTCTCTCTACTTCACAGCGAAGAAGTCATCCGCCGCGTTTCCACAGCCTTCCCCTTTCCCGTGTGTACAGTGTAGAGTACTGTGCAAACAATGGGAAGAAGAGCGGAACAGCAATTGCTCTCGTCCGACCGTTATTTTTGTCGAGAGCAATCACTGGAAATAAAACAAACAGAAGCCTTACGCAGCTCAAGGACAATGATCGACTCCAAATTCCCTGGTACAGTCTATCCAAGCAGAGTGATGTTTCCCATGTGTGACCCTTTGGAGTGGGTGGGGACACAGACGTGCATGCTCACTTGTCTTTGACCCCAAGTGCTCTCTTTTTTTTTCGCCGTAGCCTTCGCCTTCTCTCTCTCTCTCTCTCTCTCTTTCTCTTTCTCTTTCTCATCATCTTTCACTCTCAGAGGGAGTGAAAAAGGACTGGCTCATTCGATCGCTCCCAATCTCCCCAGCAATAAATTACTGTCGATGCT
>MU617487.1:0-12115 GCA_025201705.1 Dissophora ornata
AAGGGGGACATGACGCGGTTCAGTTGAGAGAAAGGTTCAAATTGCATCTCTTACGCAGTATGTGAGTCGGATGTTGCCTTTACTGTACTCTGTGTAGAGCGAGGATACAGCTGCCCCGCACTCGACACACGTTGGCATCGCTTTTGCTTATTTGTTACAAACTGCGTCGGGGGAGGGGAAAGAAAAAAAATGTATTCGGCAATTGCTTTTTCGATATAGGATTTTTCGTAGGATCGATAGTTGAAAAATAGCAGTGCAAAAAAAAAAGCAAAGTCAGGTTTGAAGGTTTGAAAACGAGGCGATTCTCAGGGGGGAAGAGAAGTAAGCGGGAGAGGGGGTGATCAGGTCAGGTTCAACAGGAACGAATTCACAAGGGGAAGAGAAGGGTCTATGAGTGATTTAGGGCGTGTAAAAAAAAAACTGGCTACTATGGCTGTCAAGTCCGAGATGATCTTTCTCAAAGAAACGCTGCACAAGAGAATGGAGACGGAGAGTGATGGTGACAGGTGGTCGTGACATCATGGCATCAACGGAAAGATGTTTAAAAAAAAAAAAAGCGTCGAGAAAACAGTCACCGCAACCGCGAACGGAATTGGGCTTTGGGCTGCTGGGGAGTTGTCTAACGATATGATTGGTAAGCATGAGTTTCCATGTGCGTTGAATATCATGCTGGCTTGGCGCGTATGTCCGCCTCGCGGAAGCTTTACGACGACCGATCGCACAACTCCTGGCAAGTTACAGCACACAGCAACTTGATCTCAGAAATACTGAACACAACCGCGTAGTACCAAGGCAGAAACTCCTACTTTCCATCATAGATTGTGCATTGCGCACTTTATTCATCAGTCGGCGTGGTGTCATAAGCGCAAACTTTTTTTTTTATATATCATCGGGCAGGTCAAAAAAAAAGCCAAGGATTGAAATCCCGATCCCAAAAAAAAAATAACTCTTAGATCAAGCTTCCCTTACGCGTCGCCAGGATCGACGAGCCGGCAGGATTATATCCGAACCCATACGAGCCATTGCTGCCACTCGTGCCTCCACCTCCACTTCCGCCTACTACTCCTGGCCCTATTCCTACCACCGCTCCTCCTCCTCCTCCTCCTCCTCCTCCTCCTCCTCCTCCTCCGCCAGCAGAGGAAGATGATAACAGGTAATCCCGGAACGAAGATCGAGGCATACGCACGGTCATCAATTCCTTGGTGATCTTTGTCAAATTCGAGACATTAGTCATGACAAGTCGTGAAAAGATTTCTGGTTGTTGTTGTTGTTGTTGTTGTTGTTGCTGTTGCGGGTATTTAGAGAGTTGATTGTGATTTTGGCGATTTTGTTGCTGTTGTTGTTGTTGTTGACTGGAAAGACCATTTTGGCCTTGAGACTGGGAGGCTTTCTCCGGGGAAGGAGTCATAACTGAAGATGACGCGGACATGGACGTTGTAGAAGGAGTTAGGGCTACAGAAGTTGGAGATACATCGGTGGTATTAACAGAAGACTGATGTGGCGAGGATGCCGCAGCAACGGTCGGTGTGCTGAGGTTCGAAATATCCACTCCAGATCCTGATCTAGTTCTAGGAGCGAAAGGCGAGGTTGAACGAGCTGAGGACGATGTTGCTACCATAGCCCTTGTCGTATCTCCTGTCATAACTGACCCTGAACCTGACCGAGACGTGCTGGAGCTGCTTGTCGATAGCTGTCGCACTAGTGTAGAAATATCCACCACGGACTTGACAAAGTCGCTGATGCCCATTCCAAAACGCCGCCTGAGAATATTGGCATCATCAGAGCTGTGTGCCAATTGGACAAGTTGCTGGTATGGGATAGGTCCGTGTAACTGCGGCTGATGGGGGTGAGGAGAAGAGTGGCTCTGAAGTTGCATCTGCGAGTGCGGTGGGAATTGTCCTTGCTGGTGCTGATGAGGATAGCCCTGCTGGTGAGGATAATGTGAATGGTCGTCTGTCCGAAGCATGGTAAGGTCCAGATCCAGCCTCTTCACAATCTCTGTCATCTGCAATAAACAGTCTTTCATCTCGCGCCATAGCTGAAAGGCTGGTAAGGGTGCATGTCCTCCTGAAGAGGGCGGGAAAGACGGTGTCGTTGGGTAGAAGCCTGATCCGTTGGACTGCTGATAGCTCAAAGGCACTTGCGGATAGATTGGATTCGTGCCCATGAACCCTTGAGAGGGTAGAGATGAGGCTACCGCCAGGGCTGTTCCGTTCGCGGGTGTCGATTGATGTGGGCCAGAAGGCAGCCCCGAGACGCTGGCTGACCTCGCTGTCATGACTGGTTGGTATTGAGGCGTCAAGGCTGCTGCTGCTGCTGCTGCTGCCGCTGCCGCTGGGCTCTGGGAACTGATTTCATAGTCTTCATCCTGTGGAATTGAAGGCAAAGCTGGGTCAAACGATGTCTTTGATGAACCTTTGGAATGCGTGCCTGGTCGACGCTCGTATCTGGAGGCGCTATCATCTCCTTGCCCGTAATGGACGCCAGGACCTGCTGCCGCGGAGTCCGCTGTCGAGGATTGGTCAATTGGCAACGCAACACACATTCCATTGGAGTAAGGGACAGTATCTGAGGCAGGAGAAAACAATGGCGATCTGATCAAACTGCCCTCCGGTTTGCTGTTGCCACCTTGGCTGTTGCTGCTGTTATTGACTAAAGGCGTCGTCGCCAACGATGACAGTATGGCGGTAGACCCAGATGTATCTGCAGCGAGCTGCAGTGGACTCATAGACTGTGACCCACTTTTGCCATTCGGGTTCCCATTGCTACTTCCATTGCTGCCAGTGCTCCTTGGAGGGGATGCAGAGACGGACCGCGGTCGATGCGTCGGTCTTTGTTGCGGACTGGCCAGTAGATTCTCGACACGTGTCATGCAAGTTTCCGACAAGCATTGGATCAAACGCCGAGCAGCCTCGATCGCATGTTCAACCGTCAGCAGCAGTTGCGTATCTTCCTCCTCTTCTTGTTGCAGGTTATTGGTCGACTGGGCGCTATGGTTGCTGGTGCGTGACATATTCTGGCTACGTTGTGGGATTTGAATAGGAAGCCAAGTGGATGAAGTCGGCATCGTTGGAGATAGCTGGAATGGGTGAGGTTGATGATTGGTCGACAAGGAAGCCGGCAAATGAATGCTTTGCTGGTGATGTTGTGTTTGACTTAGTGAAGTAGCCATGATCGCCTGCTGACCTGCTTGTTGCTGTTGCTGTTGCTGTTGTTGTTGGCTTGACTCGACAATCTCTACACTGACTTCTCCTGTGCCATGAAGGAGTGGCAATAACGACTCCCACGCAACTCGGATCTCGGAAAGAGCTCCGTGAAGCATCAAAACTAAGTTCCGGACGAGTCTCGCATCCGCTGAGATGCTGATGCTCCTGATCTGCGCCTGCACCATATGAACAAGTTTCCTAAATGCCACCACATTGGATTCGCAGCACCGCATGATTTCGGAACAAAGAGCCTGATCTGGCACCTGTACTTGAGCAGAACTGTCGAAGCGGTCAAGTGACTGAATAAGTTGGGCCATGGCACTGCTGGCACCCTGCAAGAGACGCGTGAACATGAGGCTGAATTTCTCGTCTGATGAGCAACCAACAACCTGTTTGACTGCCCTATATATTTGAGAGAGTGCAAAGAGAATGCCTCGAGCAGCCTCGACGAGGCGCATCCGTTCGCCAGGCAGTGGACGCGAAGGCGGTGGATATGTTGCAAGTCTCTGGAAATACACCTCACTATATTTATCGCAGTCATTTGAGGTGCTGCTGCCGAATGAACTAGTCGAGTCGCCAGAGATGCCCCTGGAGTGACTGATGAACCGATAGTGATCCTCCTCACGGCTGCCATGATGACTGCTCGACCGCGTCATTTTGTGCGTGATGGGGTTTGGTGAGATGGCTGAAGAGTGTCCTCGCTCTGTCCCACTAGGGATGCTGAGGCGTAAGCCAGTTTCACTCTTGCTTTGGCGACGGGGAGGAGTAATGACCAGACTGTCTAAAGAGGCTGACCGCGTGCTACGAACAGCAGTCGTGTTCTCCTGAGCCGCGGTAATTCCTGCTTCTTCTGCCTGCATTCGCATTCCTTGCGCCTCATGCTCCTCTGCTTATCAATTCATTAATGATAGTTAGCTCTCAAGTATTCATTCATTAGTGGTGGACATGCATCACAAGTATACCGCTCGGGAGGCCACTCACTTGTATGGGACACAAGAAAGGATTTGAGTTGGTTGAGCCATCCTTCCATATCCTGGCCCGGGAAATCGACAATCTCGGGCGGAGGAAATACGATCGGGTTTTGTTCGATTTTCAAAAATTGTAATTGAGCCATGTCTCCTACGTAAGTTGGAATAGCTTCGATTCGGTTCTTCGATATGCTCAGCACCTAATTGAGTAAAACCAAGCACATATTTCAGCAACCGGAGCAATCCACACACAGTAGCCGACCTATTTCGCGACGTATGCTTCAATTCAATGTACCCGAAGATTCATCAGATTCCCAAAGTTATCAGGAAACCTTGAAATTTTGTTGCGGCTCATGTCCAGGATCTCAAGGCTTGACAAGTGACAGAGCTAGACCAGGTATAACAATATACACAATATACACAGAGACGTGGGTGAGCAAAAGTCAACGGTGAGATGTTGTGGCAGGGCGATTTCGAACATGTTGTCCTGCGTCATACCACAGCCGGGAAGATCTTGATAGAATTGGATCGAATGTTGAGATAGCGTAGACTCGTGAACATGTTGAGCTGCAGGGGCAAGGTCCTGATCGAGTTGTGGCTCATGGTCAACCTAGGTATTGGCAAAGAAAATTCCGAGGAGGCAGAGGAGTGGTCATTGTGAGGGTTGAGTAGATTCGTGGTGTTCAGGAAGGCGAGGTTGAGTCGAACGTGTTGTTGTACAATGTGATTGCCGATAACAATAGCACAGTTGCCGATATCTAAACCACATGTGTGCAATTGAACACGGGCGCATTGCAAATCGCACGCCCAGACCCTTCCGATCCATCCATCCCTGTGCTCCCTGACGAACAGGTGCGTTGGTTGTTTCGCCGTCTCTCTGGTCGCCGTCGACTCCTTGCAGCGTTGCACAGTTGCACTCTGAATGCTATTCACGGCCTACTATACAGCACGCAATAAACCAGCATGCATGTTGCTGACATCCGTAGAGTACAACGCCGACAAACACAGGGCCAAGTGCTTTGTCGACAGTTCTCCTCACTCCCTACATACGTTTCACTGTATTCATCCTCCTCCTCAACGCCCATTCAGTCGCTCTATGTAATGACTTACTTTTCGAGCACATCCCTGAGGAATTCAATCTCTGTGGGGAAGGCGTCCAAGTTGGCATAGGAGAGGTCTAGAATCTGAGTGCTGCCAGCAGCACCTTGACGCTCCCGAATGAGGCTCATCAGGTCACCGTTCCCGCTCGCGTTTACGCTTGGTCTGCGTCCACTGCCAATACTGCTGCCTCTTCCTCCTCCTCCTCCTTCTCCTCCTGCGCCCCCATCATCGCCTTGTGACATGACAGCGGACCTTTGTACAGTGTAATGGTGTGGGCTGTCCGATTGAGAACGAGAAGGAGACAACGGAACAAATGCAAAGAGATACTGGTAGGGTTCAGGGCGCTATGCTATATGGCGTTACGGGCTGTCGCTGCTTCTGTTCTATGGATGATAAATGCTGTTGCATTTGCGGAGAAGGACAATTGATGCATGCGACAGTTCAACATCAACCCATTTTGCCATTAAAGCTGCCCACGTGATCGCCATTGTATGGTAATACTAATTTATTTGCAAAAAGATGCTCACTTGAGCTTTGCTTACGCCTCGTAGCTGGTGTCCTCAGCAGGGTTGTTTATGCTGCCGAAAAGCGAGAACCGCTGCTTCTGCTGTGCAGCTACCTCAGCCTCCATCCTCTTGGTCACTTCACGGATTTCCTTAAGCTGAGCGTTATCGTGGTCAAGGGCAACAACCACCAGATCCGGGAAGTTGAGCTCAAACACCTCCTTAACCTTGTGGAGATCCTCCTTCTTGGGACTGTACGTTCCAGAGTTGTTGTCGATGAGTAGGGTCCAATCGTTGTTGTGGTTTTCGTCCCTGAACAGGCGGAACTCACCAGAGAACATGACCTCAGTTGCACGGTTGGCGTGCATAGCGTGCTTGGACATGAAATCTTGGAAGAATGCCGCCCCGGTTTCAGAAAAGTAAACTCCCTTTGGAGTAATGCTATAGGTGAAGACAACTGTTTTCAAATCCTGGTCTGGCTTCCCCTTCAAACGTGCGCCATGCAAAAGGTCACCCACATCGGTCGCAGTCGCCAGTGCGCCATAGGTGGTTGTGCGGCCATGGCGGTAGAGGTACGAGTGCTGAGAATGGAGGGCGTTGCGAATGTTGGCGCCCTCGAGGTTGTCACCAAAGATGCGCTTGGCCGCGTCATAGTCGACATTCCAGTGCTGGTATCCGCGAGGGTCGGTTCCAAAGATGTCCAAAAGGTGATAGAGGCGAACTCGGTAGGCATAAAACTCGAACTTATTCTCGCGCGTCAAAGCACCCGCGGCGTAGCTGGTGTGGCGTGAGAAGCGCACAGGACCTCCAGTCGAAGCTTTCGTCAAAGCCGCGGACTTGTCAACGCTCCTCGTGCCTGTCGTCTATCGACAAGAGGGCGAGGGAAGTGCAACAAATAGATTTTAGATTATCATCTTCACAGCCTAATGTTTGTCATCAGCGAGGGAGGCACGCACCTGAACTAGGACTCTGCCCTTCTTTCGGCCTTCTGGTCTGACGATCTCAAGGACATGTTCCTGAGTTCCCTCAAGGTTGGATCCAAGTGTCAGGCTGGCTTTACCCAGAGGCGTATCCTCTTTCATTTTGTTCTTGTCCTTGATCAGAATCTCCAGCTCGGTTCCGTCAAAAACATTCAGCAATTTCCAGTTGGCATCCCAGACTGGGTTCAGGGTCTTCCAGTGGACGCCGGTACTATAAAAAAAACCGGCCCATCAACAAAGAAACGATTGAGTGCCTCTAGCCTTATACTTTGGCCTCGCCTATGACGGTAGTATCGTAGACCTGACGCAGGAACGGACACTTATAAAGCTTACATGAATGACAACGTTTGGGGATCTTCAGGGGATCCAAGGTACGCCTCGAGGAAAGGGTCCGACGTGAGGAGATCACCCACAGGCACTTCCTAAAACGCAAAGAAGAACACGAGATTGGAAAAAGTTTACAAGTCAGCTATGGACGTTGAACAGCAACAGGATGTTTCAAACCTTCATGGTATTATCTCAAGCACTAAATGCCTTTCTGGCTTACCTCGGCGCCTTTGAAGATGATGCTAAAGTCCCAGGTCTTATTTGGGTTAATGTCCCCAACAACCTCGTGGACAACAGCCGAGTCGACGGTCTCTTCGACCTGCTTTTCCCTATGGTGGTGAACCAGGGCTGAGATTTTTTCGTGGAGGGAGTGGAACACAGACATGACCGAAGGAAGCAAGATCAATGAGGAATGGAATGAGGGGGCGGGCTGTGCTGATGCGAAGAAGCGGTGAATTCGGAAAAAGTGTAGAAAGCGGATGGGAAGGAAAGAAGAAGAAGAGAGAAAAAGAGAGCAATTGTCTGCTTCGACCATACATATACCCTCTGGACGGCTGAGGCGTTGTCGGCTCTTGGCCCATCGCCCTTCACGCGACCGACACAACAGGAAAACAGGAAAATCGCCCCCAGATCAAATCCCGGGCAACGGGCGACCGGTTTGTTGTTTATCCCCCTTCGCTGCTGCTCTCGAAGCTTCAGCCCGGTAAATGGCCCGAAACAGAGCAATGACGCGATATTGAAATGCCGCTGCAACTATTCTTTTTTTTTGGAAACGGCACCTCTTGTCATCACCGCCGCTGCGCTGCCACTCCATCGCCTGCGTCAAACGTAGCTGTGCAGTGTGGGAACACTTTTATTACTACAAGTACAGATGGACAAAAATGAGCGGGGATTTACACAAAGGACAAGCTAATGTTCGAACTATTACACAGGGCTAAAAAGTATCGGTATACTACGGGACAGGAAGGGGAGGGTCGCTTAAAAGTACAGAGGTTGAATTAGAAACGAGCCGCTGCAAAGCGATGCGAAAAAAAAACGTCGACCTATGTGTTGAACGTGCCATTCTGTGATGATCCATAGAGCGAGTTGCTATCGGGCATACTGCTCCCAAAAGATCAAAAGAAACGGTATGCTCGGTTAGCGACAGGCATGTTATTTGCGGTGCTGCAAGTAAAAAAAGGAATCATATACAAACAACAATATTTCCTGATGGTTGCCCTTACCTTAATCGCTGCTTGTTCACTCGCCAGCCACCATTCGTGGCTGCTAGACTCTGCATCTGAGCCAAAGCAGTTGCCTGGTCAATCGGCTTTAGCAACTCAAAGCTACAGAGCAATTCCTCGCTCACACTCATCACCGCCCCAAAATTGTCAAATTCGCCGCAGTAGTTGGGCGCTGAAAAGACCGTGACTAATGTTCGGTCGTTGAAGAACTCGTATCCATCCTCGACCACCATGTGTGCGCGACAGACCAGATCGAAATCGTGCTTGGTTAAAAACTTTTGGATGATGCTCCGTCCAAAGCAATATGAGACTCCGCGCTCATTGTCTTCCCAGTCCAATGCTGTTTCCGAGGGATCGGACCAGAGAAGGTCATTTAGTAGTCCGTAGTCGGGTACATCCGTCGGTCGTTGCAGGATGCGAATGTCATCCATGGTTCCGAGAGAAGGGGAGAGTCCTCCGTGGACGCAAAAGATCTTATTTGCGACAATACCTGCCAGTGGCAAGCAGTTGAACACATCAACAAATGCCTTCCACATCTTGATGCTCGACCTGCGTTTGCACTCGTCGTAAAATCCATAGACTACAATGAAGATCAAGGGTTGTGTGAGGGGAGATGCATTTCGAAAAGACTCGCAATAAAAACTGTGACACAAGCCAGGGTCGAAGTGGGCTGAGGGGGGTCATCTGAGTATGCATAACTCATCCATGCACACAACATCATCAACAACACACAGACATCCTCCACAAACAACAAGTGATCAGGAATCTTCTGCACCCCTCTTGGTGACATCTGGCTACACAGCATCAACAACGAACAACAACATCTGACCAATCTACCCCTAAATTTCACATTCACCATGACTCCACATCATCTCGTGCAGTTGAGAAGAGCAGCAAAAAAAAAAAAAAAAAAAAAAAACACACACACACACACACCAGCACATACCTTTCGTGACATTAGCGCACTCATGGTTACCACGCAGCAAGAAAAAGTTTTCTGGGTACTTGATCTTGTAACAAAACAACAGCAGGATCGTCTCCAGACTCTGCTTCCCGCGATCCACATAGTCTCCAAGGAACAAAAAGTTGGCCGATGGTGGGAACCCACACATTTCAAACATCCGCAACAGGTCCGTGTACTGCCCGTGGATATCACCCACAATCTTGACCGGCGCGTTCAGTTCAATGAGAGTCGGCTGCGACAAAAACACCTCTCTGGCAGTCTGACAAATATATACAATCTCATTGTTTCGTAAACAAATGTTCTTCGAGACCTTGCCCGAGTAACCCGCGTCCAACAATCGCGAAATTATGTCGTCCAAATCCATGCCCTTGTTCTTGTCGGACACAGATGATCCCAAGAATGGCAGCCGTGATGTTGGCGAGAGCTCCAAAGATTTAGATTGGCTGCCAGACTTTGGCGAGAGCGGAGGAGGGGACCGCGCTGAGGATTTCCCTGAAGACGGGATGGTCAGAGGTGCGAGACTAGGCCTCTTGACAAGAATCGGTTCGCCTGGTTCCAAGACTGCAAAAGGGATGCTGGGTTCGGGTGGAGGGGGGGAAGATGGCTCTCGTTGATCCTGCTCTGCGCCGTCGGGATGTCGCTCGATCAACGTGTCTTTGCTGCTATTATCATTACGACCATTCTGGTGGTGTGCTTGCTGGTTATCATCATTCCCATTGACAAGGTTGCCGTGGCTATCGTCGTTGCTGTTTCTGTTACCACCAGAGATATTGTTCTTGATGTGGTCAAAGTGTTGTTGCATCGTCTTTGTCGTTGCTGCATCCTTGGTGGTGTCTTTTTCAGTGGTCGATGCATGCGTCTCCATCCTGTCGTGTGTGGACGCGGCCACTGCAGCAGCAAAGGATGTCGGATCACCAAGGGCAGCGAGTCCATTCTGACCATTTGACTGCGAACCGGCAGGCCCTGAGCTCGGACCCAAAATAGCTTGGTTAGGCTGAGGGCCTCGTTGTTGGAGCTGCTGGAGGCTGTGATGGTGGTGGGGGCTTTCATGTGTGTGGGCCGGGGGCGGGGGCTGGATGACATCGCAGCTGGCCAGCGATGACTTGAGGCGCTTCTCAGAAATATCCTGACCCTGGCTCGGCAGGATGGTGCCAGAGGCAACAGAGGCATCGACCTGGACCGGACTGCCGTCCCTTGCAGAAGTGGGGGAAAGCGTAGCGAGCAGCGGGGCAGGGCTACTGTCACCACTGCTTCCAATTTGGGTAGTCTCGTGTGAGGCTCTGGCGGGAACAGAAGACGAGGGTGGATTGCTGTTGTTCTTGTCATGGGCATGGACAGGACCATTGACTGACTCTTCACTCTCTCCATTCGCACTGTTTACACCCCTGTTTGTGACAAGGCCGTCTTTGGTGCTATCGGCACTAATACTCTCGTTGTTGTGGACATTGCCGTTTGCAGCCGAGCTGCCGAGACGGCTGGCGGCAGTGAGTTCGGCTTCAGTATCTCCGGAGAGGGGGCGGCTGGCACCCTTTGGACTCGGTCGTTTACTGGGCTGGTTCCCCATGGGTAGAGAAGGTTCTCTTTAATTGACTTTCGGAGTGTGTAAAATAAAATAAGGTATTCCTTCAAAAAAGGACAAGGGTGGGGTATGGGCACGAAGGGTATACAAAATAACACCCCACAGTTGAGCGAAGAGAAGCAGATGCCAAGAGCGGAATGCAAAAGGGTGCGAAAGGAATGTGAAGAGAGAACAAAAGAGAAAGAGCGCGCGCGAAAGAGAGGGAGAGAGAGAGGGAGAGAGGGAGGTGGAGAGGAGAAGAGAAGGACGGGGTGAGCAACACGAAAAAGTGGGAAGAAGGGGGGTGAAATGAGGTCCTCGTCCCTCCCATGCGTGCCTTGTCCTCGATTTATTACTTTTGCTCACCCTTCAGTTCTCACCCTGGCATTTCCTTGCCAGTCTGCCAGTCTTGAAACTTGCACCACAGGTGTCGTGTCAACAAAAACAAAACAAAAACTCACACTAGACCATTGAAACGGAAATCAAAGGGATACGCTCCGTGAACAATGTCTATCGACATTCTCGACATTGCGTTTTTCCTTGGCAGACATGTGTGAATTGCCGACGGCTCCTCTCTTTTCTCTCCCTCCTGCTCGCGTTTGCGTACTCGCGTTTTCGTGCTCGCGTTTTGCTGCTCCATTCACCGACAATGCGGCTGCAAGGCATAATTGGACTTTCCGTGTGCTCTAACGCCTTGCTGACATAGAAATGGCAAGCAGCAGTGGCACCCCCGCATCCTCACCGTTGAGCGCAACAACAACAGCAGCAGCAGCACACACGACGTTTGTGGAGCGGACGAAAAAAATTTGCATTGGTTTGCATGTCGATATTCTGCAAACGTATTTATTTGAAATGCACGCTATCCTTCTTTTCTTGTGTTCGATTATGCCTCGCTGTTGATCAAGTGCATCAAGAGCCCTGCCGATTGGTGTCGACACAACAAAACTCGGCGTATTTTGGCTTTTTCTCCACAACGGGGATGAAAGAAACTACTGCACGACCAATAACAAGCAGCATCAGCACGATGTATACGATAGATACCAGGCGCGTTTTACGAGACGAAGGGGGGGAGGGGGGGAGGGGGCCCCATGAATTTGAGCTCCACAAAGGGCACTCAGATCGACAAAAAGGGAAAAGGCGACCTATTTTGTCCCTTTTGGCACATGTGTCGGAAAAAGGGAAGCGAAAAAAAAGTTTATTGATTTGTGGATTTGTGGACTCTCTGAGGCTGCGAATAGAAAATGATCTGCCAAGAAGCCATATGTTTCTGAACGCTCAAAACAAA
>MU617489.1:0-12077 GCA_025201705.1 Dissophora ornata
TTTTTTGCATTGTCGTGTGTTTTTCTGCGATGCGTCGTATCTGATGCAATGCCGTGGCCACTTCAGATGGAGAAAAGTCTATTTGTGTTTCAATCCATCTACAAGGTCACCCACAAGTGAACACAAAACACCAATGCTCTGCAATGTCAGATGTCGTCTGTTATCCATCTTCCCCACTTTCTCTCCCGCAAATGAGATCCAAAATTTCCCATTGCAGACACGGAGAATGGAGTACAGACTTAGGGGACTCGACATTCTGCCGCGCAAAGAGCAAAGCCATAAGTAAAGATCTTCCAAGTGTGTGTCCTGCCCGAACTCAGCATGTGAATGGATGGTTTGTTCCTCGGCAACCTTTTATATTTTCTTCATAACCCTCTATGTTTTTTAACCGACCATCGCAGAATGGGATGTGGTTGCAGTTTTCAATTTTTCCCACCCCACACGCTCTCCCAGAGTTCCGGTCAGATTTTTTTGTTTTCTTTCCTATCCCTTCCTTCTCCCTCCACAAGTAGCAGGTGCTTGTCTTGTTTGCACATGCAAATGATCGTAGCAGATGCATACCACGGGGTTTTAGACCAAATTTCTAGTCCCAATAATGATCGCTTATTTTGGTTTTATTCAAAAATCTGGGAACAGATCTCTGTAGTCCGTCTCCATGTCATCGTCCTGGTCGCTGCTCTTGAGGGAAGTACCGCTGTAACAGGAAGAACTGGCACCTCTCGTGGATGGGTCAGTAGGTGTATTCTCGCCTTGTGCTTGTAGTGCCTCTTGTTCTTCATCCTCCTCTGGGTAGAATCCAAAGCCTAGGAATAAGACAGTAGCATAGCAAAGTGAGCAATCGTGTGAACAAGCCTACTTTTCAAGTCAGCCTTTAGGACTTACAGCTGGCGTCGCCATCCCACTTAACGTCTGGCACGAATGGCGCTGCGATCTCCCGCCTCAACACCATGGTCCAATCCACTCCTTCAAACCATGCATGGTTCCTAATATCATGACACCCATCCCTCAGATTCCCATATCGCTTCGTTAGATCCGCAACCAACAATCGCTTCAACAGATCCTTTGCTAATCCATCAAAGTACTTCGGATATCGCATCTCTCCATCTACGATCTTTTGGCACATCTTGAACAGATCGTCGTCGTAAAAGGGTGGATACCCCGCCAGCATCTCAAAGATAAAGACCCCAAATGACCACCAGTCTGCGGCTTTGCCGTAGCCCTTGGACTTGATGACTTCAGGTGCTAGGTAATCCGGCGTCCCACAGAACGTCCATGCGGTCTCGTTATCCGCCAAGTGCTTTGCGAATCCAAAGTCAGTGATTTTGATGTTGCCCTGAGCATCGATGAGGATGTTCTCGGGTTTCAGGTCACGGTAAATGATGTTGTTGCCGTGAAGATAGTCCAGTGCCAGCAGGACCTGGCAAGCATAGAACTTTGCCACGGAGTTGGAGAAGCGCTATAGAGAATAGAAACGAAATAGAGTCAGTTATGGCTGCCCTCGTTGCTGGCTCATTCGCGTCAGTTACAGAGCCACGTCGATTTTACCTGCATTCTCCTCAGAACACTGAACAGTTCGCCTCCGACCACATAATCCATGACAATATACAAACCGGCGATGTCCTGGAAGGTTCCCCAAGTTTTCACCAAGAATGGATGCTTGATCCTCTCCAATATCCGTTTTTCTTCGTTCACATGTTCCACTTGGTTCGATTGTACAATCTGCCGCTTCTTCAGCACTTTGAGTGCATAAAACCGCGAGTTGTACACGGATTGCACCAAATGTACTCTGCCACAGGAACCCGTGCCAATTGTTCGGTTAATGGTGAAATCGGAGAGTTGAAAAGGCCGTGGCTTGACAGCGATGAGCTCCTGAGTCTGAAAATTGAAATGCTTTTGCTCAAACTGGAACGGTTGCGGAGATACAGTCCCGGTGGATGATTTTTGAGTGGACGTACGAGTACTGTGGCTCTTGTTCAAATCCTCACTTTGGTAGCCATGATGACTGAGTGGAAATTGGAGTTGCTGCTGCTGCTGCTGCTGCTGGTGTAGGTACTGATGGCCATGTGAAAGATTAGAGGACTGGTATTGCTGTGAGTTGTTGTGTTGCGAGTACGATTCCAGTCCGTTCGTTCCACAGTGAGGCTGATGACCGACTACAGCGTGATGCGGCACATTCGATTGCTGATAAGGCGCATGACCATGAAAAACAACGTGTTCCCCCTGTCTCTGACTATGCGATGCGTCGAATGAAGACTGATGATGTTGGTGCGGTGGAGAATGATACTGCTGGTGCGGTTGGTGTGGCAGATGATGATGGTCATACAATAAATTGTCTTTTGTCAATTTGGAAGGTGGTGGCATTGGTTGCTGTGGGTGTTGCCGCTTGTCCCAGTGATGGGTCTCTGCTGGAGGCTCCTGCCCAAATCCAGGATGCTGGAATGTCGGACGCCCAACCGGTGACGGTAAAGGTGAGGTCGCGGATCTCGATTTCCTTCTCCCTGTATCACTGATTGGGTTTCCGCTAATCTGGTGCGCATGAGGCGACGACAATTGTCGCTGCTGTTGATTCTCATGCTGGCATGTTTGAGCGACTCTGAGATGGCTCCCGGATGGCGAGACTGAGAGCGATGTACTTGTTGTCAAGGATGAGAGCCGCGCATTGTATGGGTTCTCTTCTCCCGAAGTATCCATCATCGTATCATTCGATCCATCGTATAGTACCGGAAACGGTGTCGCCGGCGATTCTCTTTCAGAGGAGTTTGACGACGGCGATCTTGCAGCCGACCCAGAGTTGGGTGGCTGTTCGAGCGAGGTACGTTTTGGCCAGTAGTCCTGATATTGACGTTGCTGGCCGTCTTCCGAGCGCACTCTGACTCTTCCAGCTGTTGTCGTCGGCAAGTTCATGTACTGTGACCCCTCCTCTCGTCCTAGAAAGGCAGCTTTCATCTTTGCTGCACCCTCGCTTCTAACGTGATCCGCTGATAATGGTCCTTGCATCCACTTCTCTTGTGGAAAACGCAGTTGCTGTGTATTCGTGGAGATGCCAGGTGAAGGCGCTGAAGACGAAGACAGCGACAAATTTGGACCAGGAATGTCGCGAATGAAAAGCGATGGGGTGGGATAGGACGATAACATGTTTTGGTAATTATTATCCTTTCGAGGATAGGGTGAGGTCGGTCGCGACGTTGAGAGTTTTCTAGAGGATGCTGTTTTAGGCCAAGACACTTGTTGCTGCTTCTGGTTTGGAGAAGTGCCGACTTGGTTCAGACAAGGCTTTGAGTGCTGACCTTGGACAGCGCTGTGGAATGGTGCAGTGTTCATGATATTGGAAGGAAGATATTGCCAAAGCTGTAGTTGTTTATCGCTGTTGTTATCAGTGAACAGATCTGTGGAGAATGTGATGATGATCTGAAAATGTCCAAGGACCGACGATATATAGGTCAATTGGAGAACACACTCCTTGTGATCGAGGGGGGGAAAGGGAAAGTTACTTTCCTGTACAATGAGAAAGGGGGTGTCCACGAACGGAATAGCAAAACAAGATTGAAGGATGTTTCTGTTGATGAAATAAGGTAGTAGTGAAAATTAAAGAGATATAATTAAGTGATCCTGTCAATGATCGTCGTGCGTAAAGTCGTACAGGAAATCTTTCTAAGTAAGATCGAATGAAGGCAAGAGCGTAGAAAGATCAATATTCTTGAGCGAAGACAGCAATGGGAGTCAGCTTCTTTACTGAAACCCAAGAGGGACTGAAACAAAGCTTTGAGTTAGGAGATGTTTTCATTGAATCAAGTAGCCAATATCGACGACTGCCAACCGCTTCTTTCCACTCTTATTTGTGCAAGCTGGAAGAGGAATGAATGGCGGTAGGTCGAAGCGCCGTGGGCCAGTGCGTAGCACGTTTGTGGAGTTTATGTACCTGGATGGTCAGAGGACAATGGAATCAGTGTTGCGTGGACAAACGGATGCAGGCTGAACTGGGAAGAGAAGCAGACACAACAAGCAAGATACACGAACTTGTGAGTGGGTGTCAAACTAGACGCGTCTTGAGGTATTGGTGCGCTGGCCATTGACGCGAATTTTGTGAACTAATGAACTATTTTCCCTCCATGCTCACGTCATACAAAGCAGCGTTACTTTACAATGCAAAGGTTGGGATGTGCTGCATCACAAGGTTCAGCGAAGAAGGTGTGGAGGTTGCTGTATGAGCGTCAGCCTCTTTTAAGTTGTCAAAAGGAAAGTAGGGACACGCTAGGGGGTGGATATGTGGAGGAAGTTGACCCACTCTTTTGTCACAAAATTCTTGTTTCTTCCGACCGGCGAGGAGAGGAAAGACGAGGAGAGACAGAGGAAACCAAGATCAAAGGTAGAAAGAATGAGAGAGTGAATGGTAATGGTATGGAAGATTGAAAGGTATATGGGTGTTTTCTGGATCTTGCCTAGAATAGAGTCAGAAATGGCAAGGAGTAAGTGCGGACGGGTTAAGCTAAGAAGAAAGAAACAAGGAGAGTGAGAGCACAACAGGCCACGAGAAAAGGATTGGTTCAATGGGATCAAATTTCAAGAAGAAAGGGACTTAAGGTGCTGGCGAACCAGAGAGAGATTGCGATTGCTATTGTTTATTACCAGCAATGGCAGGAACTGGATGAAGTGCAGTTCTTAACAGTAGCTGTCACACACACAGAGGCCGACAGGATATCAACACGAATTCTGCATTCTGCACTCCTCGCATGTTCTCACCGCCGTCATTTTCGATGCATGAATCGACTCAGCCCTTCTTCCTTTCGTTCTCCACGACCATTGTCGCATATTCTCGTCTCTCTTTGATTGTACAATTCATCTCCACATATACCAAGCATCATAACGTCATAACAGAGAGTATGGTCCATCATTGTTTGATAAACAAACAGAGTTTCTAGATGATTGCAGCATGTCAGTTGTCGTTATCTTTCTTATGCTTACGCGGCCATATCGCCCACCCATTTATCAATGGGTTTAAGACGTAAAGGGTAAAGCATTGGCATTCCGTGGGCTCAACTGCAAAAATTCAAGGGGGCCTGGTATCTTTGTCTTTCTTCCATTTTATGGACTCAAATATGAGGAGACAGGTTTTTGTTGCTTGCTGTTGTTCTGGGAGGGACTGAGGGAGAAAGACCCTTTTTTTGCAAAGTGCTCAAGGACCAGAGGAAAGACTCCACGACATGAAGCTGCTCTCAAGGGCTTGGAGAGTGCAATTACTAAGGGAGTCGGTTCTTCGAGAATCTGGAACGGTGTTAGTATGCCATGCTGTACTGGCAAACTATAGAAACTAGAGACAAAGAGAGATGCAGGCATGGCAGAGACAGGAGAAAGAAGAGAAGGGAAAAGGGCACGATTTGGATTTGAACTGGAAAGTGAAGAGAGGCAAGTTGAAGGATGTAGGAATATCTTTTGGAGGATCGAAAAAGAGGAATGGCCCATGGGCCAACACCGATGTGAGGGTCGCTGTCAAGATGAGGCAGGGGAGGACAATAAAAAGTCGGACATGCTCCATGTGGGGCCGCCAAGGGGGGGATCATCGTTTTAAGAAGGAGAGTGTTTTCTCGTGCCATGTGTACACCACAACCACAATGCGATACACGCTCGAATAATGATGTAAACCTTGTGGAACCAAGGAAAACGCAGCAAAGTTGTCAGAAGTTGTCGAAAAGGTCGGCTCGGTCGAGCATGCATTGACATCTTTTTGGCATTCGCAAGATTTCATTTGCAGAATCTCATTCTCTTCTCATTCGCCGATTAAACTTTCATTCGCTTGTTTGCCCAGTTTACCTACGAATAAGATAAAAACCGACATGACTTTCGCTACAGCGGATGTGGGCTTTAAGCAAGACGTTCCTGAGGTCCAAAACACGTTCCTTGAGGACCCTGTCATGATATCTGTTCTAGAGAGATATCTGCCTAGAGATGTTTTGAGCGAAGTTTCGCCGCAAGTGCAATCGCGTCAAGTTGCCGGTTCCATATGTAAACCGCCGGATCATCACACATCGGACTTACCACCGCCTTCTCCACATTTTTTTCTCGCACTTTGACACATGGTTGTGCTTAGTGACCTAATCCGTATCTGCGACTGGGCCAACACTGGTGAGTTTTGTCCATGTTCTCCACATCACTGTAACAATCAACAATCCGAATTCCAACATGCTCACGTGACCGTCTTCATTGATTCTTACGCATCGCGATCCTCGGCCGACGTAGAGGGCGTGGTTCTTACCACACGTATGGAGGAGGACCAGCCACGACTGCGCCAGTACGACTCCTGGTGCAGGTAAGAAAATAACACGCCACGTTACTCCAGCTCATAGTGTAAAGCATCTGCTCAAGTTCATGGAATGATGCTTACGCAGTTTGACCAAAACCTAGACGAGTGGACGAGCTCATCGTTACTGAAGCATGGACCAAGCAAAAAGAGATTGCGGCTCGCGAGGGTGTTGTCGCTATCGCCTACGAGCGCAAGTATGGCCAATATTCGCGCATCTACCAGATGGCTAAGCTGATGCTCTGGACATCGGGTTCCGGTCTCTACAGTTGCCCTATCGCCATGACCGGTAAGATGCACTAATATCGGCATTATCGTCAACCTGCAATGACGGTATCGTCGCGTTTTTTAATGCTATTTTTGCACCATGATCTGATAGATGGCTGTGCGCGTGTGATTGAGCTCAATGGAACGCAAGAGATGAAAGACAAGGTTTTCTCTAGACTAACTAGCCGCGACCCCAAAAAATTCATTACCAGCGGCCAATGGATGACAGAGCGTCCTGGTGGAAGCGATGTCGGCCGTACAGAGACCCAAGCCGTGTGGAACGAGGAGTTCCAGGCCTGGTCCATCTCTGGCTTCAAGTGGTTCTCGAGTGCGACTGATGCAGACGTCACAATGCTTCTGGCCCGTACCCACGATCCTTCACCATCCACCGCCCCCGGTACTATGCGTCAAGGCAGCAAAGGGCTGTCCTTGTACTTAGCTAAAGTCCGCGACGATGAAGGGAAGCTGAACGGCGTCCGAATACACCGTTTGAAGGACAAGGTTGGCACCAAAGCACTACCCACCGCAGAGTTGGAACTTGATAACATGTTGGCCCAGCAGGTCGGAGACAAGTACAGAGGAGTGAAAAACATCTCCGCGATCCTAAACATCACTCGCGTCTACTGCGGTATGGGCTGCACAGCGGCCATGCAGCGATTCGTGCTGGGTGTTAAAGATTATGCGCGACGTCGCGAAGTCTTTGGAGCACTGTTAAAGGACCAGCCGCTGCATTTGGCGACGGTGGCGAACATGGAGCTGCAGTACCGTGCTACGAGCCAGTTTACGTTTTATTGTGTTGCGATGTTGGGTCGCATTGAGTCGCTGGATAACAATCTTCCTGAGATCAGGGAGCATGATGTCCCGATGTTGCGCCTGCTGACACCCATTTTAAAGGTGTGGTGCGCGAAAAACGCATTCGCAATGTCCCAAGAGGCTATGGAATGCTTTGGAGGGCAAGGTTACATGGAGGAGACAGGTCTCGGCCGTGCGATGAGGGACGTTTTGGTTAACACTATTTGGGAGGGAACCACCAATGTCCTTTCTTTGGACGTTCTTCGCGTCATGGCGGAGACTGGCGGCGCCGCTTTGGAGCTCTATTCTGAGGTAATCCTCCCTGCTTTACTTTTTCATCCTAAACCCTATACATCGTCGTCGTGCTCAGATGTTCGGAAACACTGCAACAGACATCTGATTTATATCTATTGCTGTCAAAGTCTGTGCGTGGAATTATTGCACCACTGAAGGATCAGCTTCAGTACACCAAGTCTACACAGAACATCGAGAAGTCGCTGCAAATGATCTCCAGTCACTTTACAAAGTATGCCACCCTTGAGACCCGCAATCTCCTGGAAGCCTCAGCCCGCGGCTTGACCTTCGCGATGGCCGACGTGATCGCCGGTGCACTACTCTGCCAGCACGGCGCCTGGTCTGCAACCAAAGCCAAACTTTCAAGCAGCAGCACTGCAGCGGCTGAGGCTGAAGTTGACTGCATCGCAGCTCAAAGGTGGTGCGAAGGTTTGGACCGCAAGCTTGCGTACCAGATCGAGTCCCTGGGCAAGGACACGAGATACGAGGAAGACAAGCTGATGCTTTTTGGATTAGCCGATGCTCGCATCTCCTGCCGACCCCCAGTCCCTTCAACTATTGCCTCTAAGCTGTAGAGTTGACGTACACGACGAATTACGAAGCTAAAGACGTTATCATTACACAACGAGGATTTCTGTATCTATTTTATTTATGGTTGGTATGTTCCAAGATATCTCACGCGATTATGCCTGTCTCTTGGCAGGTGGTGGTGGAGGGGGAAGCAGTGGTGGGAGGGCTAATTTGTTACAGGTGCAAAGGGGAGATTGTTAGGATGTTAGTTGGGGGTCATATATATGCACTATTTATACAATCAATTTAAAAGTCCAGCGAAGAAGACTCACCACCCTCCTGTTCTGATGCTGCAGGTCTTGGGGGTCGATTCCTACGCCCAGATGCGCTTCCGGTGCCACTGGCGATATGTAGGCTCAAAGTTTGACCCTCCTTTAGCGAGAAATCGTGCTTAGGTTGTTCCGCGCCAGCCTTTTTTAACTCTGCTGATTTCTCTTCTGCTCTGAGATGCCTACATATTGCAACGTCAAACAGGAAAGGCGTTGTTATTAGTCCCAACGACAATTCCAGAAATAGGACTCTATGCAGCATCCTTAATTTCAGGATACCAAGGCGTACTTGAAATGATCCTGAAGTGCCACATTAAAGTCAAAGGCATGGCTACGATCCAGGAATCCCAGGCCAATGAACGCATGTCGTCCTTGATCCTCAATCTTCAGGACAAAGTAGCGGCTTGAATCCGTTACACTCTCGATGCAACCTTTGTTTTCTTCATATGGACATACGGCAAAGAGGTCCCCTGTTTTGCCATCTTCGAGTCGGATAAAGCATTTCTTGCCCTGGGCAATGATTCGGAGTCGTCCTCTCCAGAGTGGCTCGTCAACGTCGCCCCAATCTGCTGCCTTGTGGCCGCGGCTGGAGGAGAGCGGTGGGACCTTGTAGACTAAACAAATGTAGGGGAAGGAGGGGAAGCTTAAGAATTTTGTTCAAACTCGGCAAAAGAGTGGTCAACAGGAGGCAAGCCTTCGTGTTACGCTTTACCATAGCACTCGCGGACTACCAGGAGGACAGATTCGTAGTCTTGGTCATCTATGGCCGACATTGGAATTATATGTCTAGTGATGCTGGAAGAATAGATGATGGCGTTGTAGGATGATGAAGCAAAGCCTGCCACGTTGATGCCGCCAAGTTTGAAGTCGATGCTCCAATTGCTTGGCAGTCACAGCATAATTGAAGGACGCGTCGTTTTGCCGTCCATGGCCCTAGGTCATGCTTTCGTTTTAAAGCGTCAAAGCGTGCTCTAGAGGTAAATATAGGCTGCAATAAAATGAGTAGATGGTACTAAATCTCAGCTGTCAGGACAGGCTTCATGTGTCGCAAGTTGCTCGCTCGAACCATGGTTGATTGACTGCGAGTGTACGCGTTTTCTTGGCGATGGCAGAGCACAGGGCGGACGTTTTGATATGGCGCCGAACCTTGTGTTTGCGAATAGCAGGCTTGGAATAAAACGACCAACAATTGCAAGTGCTATGCCCGTCAGGAAAAATAGAGTTAGTGGCGTGAGCTTTTGTAGAAAAGAGGGCCTGCCTCACGCAAGATGACAACGACATGCAAAGAGTCGATGATGCGGCATTTTCAGCTTTCATAAAAATGAGGTATTTTTCTTATCTCCTTTGCTCTAACCCATCAAATGCTACGATACAAGAAAATCGATATTTCGATGCATGATCTTTTGAGCTGTTGACCATGGAGTATGAATGGTTTGCTTTCCAAGAAGAAATATAACGGGCGACGCTAGTTGTGTACCACGGACAATGAGTTGCAGAGTTCGTCATGAACTATTGTTTCCGCATGCCCCTTCTTTCCAATCCTCGGTAACTTTTAGAAAGCGACAAAACTTTAATTTAGGGATGGGCTGCACTTTGTCGTCTTGTCCCTTCCAATACGCCTTGCTTCCACATTGTGGGCAGCAGCTGCACCGTTCATTTTCTATATCTCGGTGCCTCTGCGGAGAGACGGAATGGTCGTGTGTAGAAAGACACACTTTCCACTTAATCTAATAAAGGCCGTCAAACTACAAAAACGCGGAACAAGGAAACTCCAGAGGTGGCTGCTCCTAGTATTATCTTGCATGCAAAGGCAGTCAAAGTCAAAACAAAGAAGCGAGAGAGGGCGTGATCCCACCCCACCATCTCTTCTTGCCGAACCACCAGCAGAGCTCTCTCTGCACGCAAAACATCGGCACAAACAAGGGCGTGAGCGTTTTGTCCTTCGTGAGGGGTTTTTTTTATTTTCTTTCGTGCGGTCGTGAGGAGAACAAGTGACGCTGACCGCCTGGGTTTTTCATGAGGCATTTATTTTGTCTTTCTTCGCCAAAGAATAAAAAACATTGCGAGGGGGCGTGTTGGTCCCCAGTGGGTATTGCAAGGGTATCGAAGCACGATTCTGTCATCTGGACACAGCTTTGGACATGCTCTTGGGCCTGCAATTCTGCATATAAAGAGTACTTACTTTCCTTCACTTATGCTTTTCTTTAAAACAACGACTCTCCGCCTCCCTCTGCTTTCTCGTTTGTCGCCTCGTTTTCCACCTCGTTTGCAACCGATATTCTCGGTATACTCTTCTCAACACCCTAATCCCAATAACATCAAAAACGTCTTTGCGGCCTACCTTCTCGTCCCCCTTCCCCAAAGCTTTTCGAGATTCAATCAAAATGTCCCAGGTGACAACGCTTCTGACCTGGCTCATACCGTGCCTCGTAATTATCTTTGCCTTTGTCGCCTGGCGCGTTTACGTCTACCGAACCCGTGGACCCGTCCTGCCCTCGTACATCCCACGCAACCTCTTTGCTCGCTCCCGGAGTATGATTCCAAGAACACTTTCCTTCAGCTCCAACAAGGATGTCCCCCTTACGAACACTGCTGCAACCGGCCCTACAATGGCAATACGTAATGAGACCCGGATTGGTGTGCCAGGACAGCAAGAACAGCAGCAGCAGAAGATGTCATCAATACCGTCGAACCGCACGGCTGACGCTCAGTCGTATGCCCCGGTGCCTTGTGAGAAGAAAAAGGTGATTGCCCCAGTATCGCCTGTGACCCCCGACCCGCAGGGGTCAATACCGTCGTCGGGTGGGTTAGCAAAGCCTGCTACTTCACCTGCCGTCTCTAGACTCTTGGCCATGAAGTAATGAATATCGCCTATGGTTCAGCCCAACGCTTTCTCAGTTTAGAATTCGCACTGGTATCACTAATAATCGCAAATGCAACACCAGACAGAGAGCCTCCAAATAAAAATATCAATGCACCAAAGCCAATGGTTTTCTCTTTTCATCAATTAACAACCGTCAAACACATTAATTGCAACCATGGTCGCCCCTACCCAGAACCTCCTCGGCAAGTCCATGTTGGCTCACATCGGCATTGGTCTCTCTCTCGGATCGTATGTTTTTATTTTCTTTTCAATACATCCTTTTGATCTGCCTTGTGACCCCGTCTCGGGATTTATATTTTCAGGGCGAATATGTCGGAGCGGGCAGGAACCGCGCACCACTCCGAACATGCTCATGATGGTCAAACACGCTGATGAATCAAGCTGATTGCAGTAAAAGCAAACTGTCTTGATCAGATGCGCTTGAATATTCTAAACAGATGTCCATCTGAGACAATCAATGTGCCACAATACGTCAACACTCTCCTTCCCCTGCAGACTGCAACGAATGGGACGGAAACATCGGAGCAGGCGTCAAAGCATTCCTGTTTTTTTTTTCTTCAGATATTAACGCGTTCCTGCTTACTCTGGTTTTGCACGGATAGCGTCGCTGCCTACGCTTACTGGCACAGCATTGTCATCCCCACCCGCACCGTCCGCCAGGAATTCTACGTCAAGTACAACGCCAACAAGGCCTAAATTGGAAAAA
>MU617490.1:0-12064 GCA_025201705.1 Dissophora ornata
TTTTTTTCCCTCCCCTGATCAGAGTTGTTTGTATCCACGCTACTCCTGGTGGAGATCCAGGAGGTGTGTCCGTATTTTTCCTTTTGCAAATCTTTCCATCAAGGGGGAAAGAAAAGCATATGCTCTCCAAAACAAAAGAAAAAAAGAAAAGAAACTATAAAACTATAATCTATACGGTACATGGCAATTGGGGGAACCTACCAGTGCATCATATTGGACCTTCCAATTTCCTCAAACTTCGCGGGCTGGGCCGTCCGTCCTGTATCAAACCACGTCTCGACCCACTTCTTTGCTCCTTCGCCTCTGTCAATCGTCTCGAGGCATCTTTGAAAGAGCTCCCGTCGCTCCTGTTTGGTCTTTGGACCCTTCGGGACCCGGTCCACCACCTGCGCATGAGCAAGTCTTGTCCAGAAGTGAATATAGAACAACAACTCACTCGCCATCCAGATGTGGAAGAGGGAGACAATCCAAGCCAAGGTCTGGTGTGACGAGATGAAAGCCAGGATCGGGTTCAGCACCGGGTCCAGTCGAGCGCGCAGAGGCTCGAGTGCAATGAAGTACCGATATCCTGGGATGTTGACAGGGTCACGATAGCCATGACTTTCCAGGAACGTAGCCAACGCGAGCAGAGCGCTCGTCGCTGGCGACAGGTTGAAGGAATCGGTTTCAGGAAATGGTGGGACGATGTCGTCAAGAGAGCTGGAGGCTGCTGCCGATGCCGCTGTTACTGCTGCTACCGCAAAAGATGATACAGCGGCCATTGAGTTGAGTGGGGGCATGGCTACTGCTGTGGCGGTGGGGCTGGGCACGCTGGATAGATATTGTACATGATGAGCAGTTGTGGAATTGGATTGGAGTAGGTGGAGGACGACGGGGACGAGATTCAAAAGGGTGTCGAGGGGCGTCTCCTTATAGGCGATCATGTACGAAAAGTAGCCGGTGGCAAGGGGGACAATGGCAGCGAGAAGCAGCCCCAGAGAGCGCACGGCGCTCCTGGTAACAAGGTGATCTACGATCATTCGGCACTCACAAGAGGGGCGAAACTATCGTTTGTCGTGGTTGAGGCGATGGTTGCACAGATGGACAAAAGACAGAGGGAGGGAGGGGAAAAAAGAAATACGTCCAGGGGAGTGTGAGTGAGAAAAATAATTTTTTTGTGTTCGCTTTCTCTTGCAAGGAACAAAACGAGCGAGGGCTGGCTGCAATGAGCAATGAGCGCGGGATGCGATTGCGAGATGGAGATGGAAAGAGGAGTGGGGTGGAATGCATTGCAAGATGGGGCAACCCCATCGCGGCCTTTATACATATATGATATTGAACCAAGATCCACGTGAATGTTCGGCGAAAGACTCTGAAGACAAGTGGACAATTGCCTACCAATTCCAGCTGCGCGGAAAAAAAAAAAAAAAAAAAAGCACCGCAACTACGGGCTGAACTCTTAACCCGCGGAGTAAATAAACAAAAAAAAAGAGATGGGGTTTTGTGCCGCCACCGTCTTGTTTCGGCGAGATTTGATCTACCGCCCTAGGACGTTATTGAGGCAAGGAATGTACGATGATGTAGGATGTGTGTAAGCATTGGGCATATAGACTACAAGCCATGGTTGCTTACCCATCAAAGACTTCAACTCGCAGACAAAGCACACAAAAGTCTGCGACCAACAGAAAAAAGGAAAGAAACCCCCTGAATGCCTTTTGGTGCTGTTTGTTCACTGCAGACAGCGTTCCAAGGGCAGCATTCGAGTTCACTTTCATGTCCTCGATTTGTATCCGCCCTGCTTTGCACGTACCAATCTCATATCCTCAATTACCCATATGGGTCGCACTCACAGATCCAACAAATAATCCCGTCTAGTGCAAAGCAAGATGTGTGTATACACAGTAGCATAGTAGTAGCATGTAATAAAAGACAAAAATAACCCATCGCTCACACGACCGCGCATCTACTCGTCAAAAAAGACCTACCCAAATGCACTCCCCCAAAAGAAAAACAACAACAAATCCGTGCATTGTAAACCGTGGCCAGTGTCAGGAAGCAGTATCAACACGGAACCACGCTTCCGCCTGGCCCCCTCAGCTAGATATTTCCAAAAAAAACACAAAGTCGTTGTTTAGGAAACAGGGCAAAAACACACCCTTGAAAGAGAAGCGCCCAACGTGGGGGTCGAACCCACAGCCTTCAGATTAAGAGTCTGACGCTCTACCGATTGAGCTAGCCGGGCTTCTTGTTGAAAACATTGGATTTTAAAACATTAATCTTTCATATTCACTACGTCGCATCACGTGAATATGCAATTAGAGATTATGCAATTATGTAAAAAAAATGAATCTCCGCAAACAGAAAAATGGATATCGCGTCTCGTCGCGGTATTGCCGCAGAGCCCAGTTCGTAGTCTTGGTAAATGAATCCTGTGGTTTGTGGGCATCTTTCTTCTGAAACCTCACAGATGACGATGAATCTACTCAATACTGTTTGCAAGTACGTCCGCATGTGGAATGCGCACCTTCTCTGTTCTCATTCGCTTCAAATTTGTCATCATATAGCAACCACGACGTAAGATTCGAGGTTATGCGTAGGGGTCATGCGAGGACTTTGAGCGGGGACATTAGCGCAGTGTCTAGTTGTGCATTGATCCTTTCTAGTTGCGCATTGTTCATTTCTAGTTGCGCATTGTTCCCCGAATTTCTCCGTGACCCTGGAAAAACGCTTTTGAGGGTCGCCATTACTGCTACTTTTAAGGCGCAGACAAAGAGGATGAAGAAAAACCTCGACTGTCGACTCAACAGTTAGACATATATAGAAAGATCACCAATGTATGGACAACGGTCCGCAAAGTAAAACGCTTGTGAGGCGAATATCTGTCCTCCATACATTCATATCGATTTTGGAATGTTGTTATTATTAAAATCCTTCCGTTATTTTAGTGTTTCCAAATGTTCTCATGTGCACACATTGGAGTGCAACAATTGACTCTGACAAGTGGTTAGAATATGACCTCGAAGTCGAGAATGGTGGCACGACGAGGCGGGATGAATCTCACCGTCGTTGCACCAACAACATTTATTTTTACTTCCTATTTTGCTCGACCCAATATGTTTGTTGACGCATTTCCCCATAAAAGGATCTTCTCTTTCCGTAGTGAGCCTTATTCCTCTACGCTTTCTATTCTCATCCGTGATTGCATTCTGTTACATCCCCTGTCCAAAACCGTGCCTTGCTTGTGAGATACGTCCAAGACGTCCATCAAAAAATTTACACTACCCAATTTGCAATTGCTGAAATGAGTGACTGGCGCTTGGACACTTGCCGCAGTCGACCCTATTACGCCTCAATCTCTCGCTCTAGCCCTTAATCTCCACCGCGACTACTGGTATGGCGAATACCCACCCTCAGCTCCGGTCGAGGTCTTCGTAGGTGCAGAAGGCTTTGCTCTTTGCCTAGTACTCCCATGTACCTGTCACTGCTCATCCAATACCATGACTGTGATGGACGCATCGGTCGGACGCCTTGGCCCTTCTACTATGCTGCCTCGGCGGTGACTGCGGCTGGGACTGTGAGCACCTTTCATACCCAGGCTCCGTCTGGGGTCGATCTATTGAAAGCGACTAAAGCAGTGGCCACTAAACTTCTGTACTCTAAAACACGAACTAACTCAATGATGAACGTCACCCAAGTGCAAGAGCGAACTCAGAATTCTGGCCACAGCAACAAAATTGGTGGTATGAGGAGCAAAGGTGGCAGCATCGGCAAGTCCTCTGGCGGAAAATTGGTATTTAAAACGCCTCTCACAGCTCAGACGTATACGGGCGCATGTTCCTACTCCTTTAAATCAACAGGTCGAGTGAGCGATGAGGCGGAGGAGTTTGAGGTTGAAGACGAGGTCAAGAGCTCTGTATTTTTATCTCCATCGATAGGATTATGTCCGCCTCTGCCCACTCCCAGTCAATTTCCTTTGCCATCCTGACCACTACGCTGTTTGACAGGTTCTCCTCCTACATGGGGTCCCTCTACTGTCAAAACAACCAATAAAAAATCACTGCCTCAAGAATTCTACATGTCAGAGCTGCAAAAGTATTCAGAAGACAAGGTGGACAGGCGCTCCCACAATCGTACCAAGGAGCTGAAGAAGGCTCGAACCGAGGCCCTAATATAACAATTGGCAACAACCGACGATTCTGGAAATGCACTTGGCTTCAAATGAAAAAACAGGTTGCCAAATTAGGAAAATGAATTATCAGAAGTCGAACGTCAACCTCATCAACCTTTCCTTCTTCAAGTCGAACCTCATCAACCTTTCCTTCCTCAAGCCGAACCTCACCAACCTTTTCTTCTTCATTTCAGCCTCATTAACCTTTTCTTCCTCAAGTCGAACCTCATCAACCTTTTTTTCTCCTCACCACTTTCAACCGCCATCACTTCCATCTACACAGCAGCTCGTATATCAACATCCCTTCAGAGCGCCCTTTCAGAGAAGACACCCCGCCCACGTACTTCCTCTTCAAACGAGCGAAATTTCCAAGCGCCAATCGGTCGTATCCATCGTGCATCCTGACACACGAAAGCATCGTTTTCAACTGGGTGAAGCCATGGCAATCCACGACCAACCCGATTATGAGCTGAGCGATATTAGCGAAGACCAATGCATCGCGTTCGACGAGTTAATCGACGAGTTCATCGACTTTTCGGCCGGCTCGAACTCTGAATTGACTCCTGAGCAACCGCGCCAGCAAATTACGTCGAATCACCCAGATGCTTCTGGTATGAATACCCGAGAGCTACCATCTGAGGCCACGCCCGCAACTTCAATAGAAAGTTTGCTTTCTTCTGTGGTGGGTAACGATGCCAATGGCTTCATGCCCACACTTTCAGGCTCTACTCAGCATACCCTTAAAGACGTTGTCGCTGATTGCGGTTCCGTGGCGCCCACATTTCCACACCCGATTGTCGGATCGAGCTCGTCATATGCGCCATACACGTATGAAGAGAGCCGCTGCAAGGACTACAATTATGGCATCCATGGCGGCGTTACGGATGACGCTCATTACCTTCCCTCCATGATTCCGACCGTTGGCGAGCCTGAGCGGGGCGGGCCAGTGACCCCACCGCGCGAGAACGGCTACAATCTTCAGCCCGTCGAGATCCCGCCTTCCATAAATGGCTCGCCAATGAAGTCTCCGGAAGATCGAACCAGGGACTTGGTATGCGAAAACCCCTTCAAGAAAAATTCCAACATACAACCCACGCATGATGAGTAGTGTAACCGCTTAACGCTCTATGTCCAACATCCTGTTTACCAACATGATATAGCCAAAGAATTCTCACCCAACGATCGCGAACAGAGATACAACACACAGCAGCCCCTCAGTGTACTTGTGGGCCCCGATTAATGATCATCTCGAAACCAAGGGTGATGGACGAAAAAATAACGCGCTACATAAGCTAAAGCAAGCTCAAAAGGAAGCAGGACTTTCTGTTGGGACGAAAAATAGGGCATCGAAATCGAAACAGGCCTCGAGGCCCTCCCACCATCCATACCAAAGTGAATAGTGACAACACTGCAACGCGCAAAATTAATTCTATCCATTTAATCTCAAGTTGCGACCGGTGACAATGACGCATAAACTAGACAGCCAACAAATTGTGGGAACGATGGTGCGCGTAAAATATAGACAAATAAAGATATATGCTTATCTTAGATATCTTTTCATCGACAGATCCGACCGTGCAAACGTGGCATTATATCCATCCACGTGTTCATTCATGTCGCCCAGCGAAATACCAGAAGTAACAACAGCCAAACTCTTTCAATCATACCTTGCCTGGAGAGGGGGACATTCTTGCCTCCACCTCCACCTCCACCTCTACTTCCGCCACTCCACTTCGACTTTCACCTCTCCACCTCCTGCGTCTTCTACCGTCACCAACGCTCCAGCCTTTGTTCCTTCTTCAATTTTCCCTTCTATCGTGGTTGCTTCTCATGGTTTCTGCCACACCCCCCACGAAGAGACCCAGGAGTTGATTACCGGGCGTGATATGTCCAAAAACAGAGTTCCACGCGAAGCGTACAATTCCCAATAAGAATAAATTAAATTAAATCCATACTAAGGCCATTGGGGCCGTTGAGGCAGATTTAAATGAACACGAGCTGCATACCTCGCTTTCTCTTCCTTCATTTACCAAGTTCGACCACCAACATCCCTCGGCGTCCACACAGACGATATAACACATATTCCACAACCTCTGAAACCATATTTCAACAGCCCATCCAATTGCCTTTTCAAAGTAGAAACCCTGTCCTATACACAGTTCCTCTTTAAACGAGCGAAATTTCCATCGCACATCCTGACACACGAAAGCATCGTTTTCAACTGAGTGAAGCCATGGCGAACCACGGTATACCCGTTTATGAATCAAGCGTTACTGCCGAGGACCAACGCGCCGCGCTCGGGAAACAGCTCTTTGGCTTTTCGGCTGGCTCGAACTCTGAATTGGCTCCTGAGCAATCGCGTCAGCAAATTTCGTCAGAGTGCCACCTAAATCCTCTTGGTATGAATACCCAAGCGCTCACACCTTTATCAACATCATTTGAAGTTACGCTTGCGACATTACTAGAAAGTTCGCATTCTGCGATGGATAACGACACTAACGACTTCATGGCCATATCGACAAAATCTACTCTGCATGCCCTTTCAAACGCCACAGCTACCAACCTGAACCTTACAGACGTTGCCGCTGCTTGCAGTTTCACGGTGCTCACATATCCACACTTGGAAGCGCCGATTGTCAAATCGAACTCGCCATATGTAGTACGTACGTATGAAGAGAGCTGCTACATGGGCTACAATTATGGCATCCCAAGTGGCGTTACGCATGACGCTCAGTACCTTCACTCCATGATTCCGACCGTTGGTGAACCTGAGCGGGGCGGGCCAGTGACCCCACCGCGCGAGAACGGCTACAATTTTCAGCCCGTCGAGATCCCGCCTTCCATAAATGGCTCGCCAACAAAGTCCCCGGAAGATCAAATCAGGAACTTGGTATGCGAAAACCCCTATAAGAAAAATTCCAACATGTAACCCACGCATGATGTGTAGTATAACCGCTTAACATTCTATGTCCAACATTCTGTTTGCTAACATGATATAGCCAAAGAATCCTCCCCCAACGGCCGCGAACAGAGATACAACACGCAGCAGCCCCTCAGAATATCCTGGTGGTGTCTTTTTTGACCAGCCTTATGATCATTTCAAAGCCAAGAGTGATGGACGAAAGCACAATGAGCAGCACAAGCTAAAGCGAGCGAAAGCGGATGCAGGATCCAGTATGAAATAACTGCAAAAGTCGAATCCTGACAACACATCCACATGCATAATTCATGTGGAGAACAGCAACAACGACATGCGAACTAGATGAACAATAGCAGAATATTAGACAGCACACAAAACTTTATACAAATGAAGACATAGATATTTTTAGATTTGAAAGAGGTGATTGACTACAACCATATAGGCCTTTTTTTTTTATATTGTAAATGGGATCCTATTTCACAAAATATCTTCTACAAGAATCAATGCATCCTCACCCAACTACTGCGTTTGAGGCGTCCTGCTCCTTATCCCACATCACAAAAGTAGCTATCTGTCTCATACGTGTTCCACTACACAGACACTGTATCTACTAATCCAGATGCAACGTCAATAGTCAGTTCGTCAGTTCGTTTTGTTCAGCTGAAAATATCCTCTGTGATGATGGATACACGTGGGCCTTTGCGGTTTGCTTGGTCTCCATTGCAATTAGTGCATGATGGATATTGTACCGCCGGCGTTGAAAAGATAGAGAAATGAAAATTGAGCTGAAAGCACCTACGGTATCGCCAAAAATGTTGTTATGTCTCTCATTTCTAAATTCAGGAAGCAATGCATGCTGGGGTTTGTCGTCTCCTCTGCTCACTTGCTCACTCTTATTCTCACTTCACATTCGCCTCCTCTTCTTCATCCCCACTCGCACGCCTGTTCTGCGCTATACTCTCTCTCTCTCCCTCTCTCCCTCTTAACAAACCCCGCAGCCAACATATCTGAACGTTACAGCTATACCCAACGCGCAAAACGTAGTATGTGTGTTTTTGAGGATGCGGAAACCCGAGTCCACGGTATATCGGACGAAGCGATGGGCGACTGGGTTTGCGAATTCTCGGACATGAATGGCGGGAATGTCAGTTGCAACTCTTCCAGCTATGTCATTGACGCAGAGCAAGTTTATGACGGCCAACAGCAAGAGGGGTACATCGTGAGAAGTCCCGAACAGTCAACTTTGTTCAATCCAAACTGTAGCATCTCTGTTGGTGACTTTAATTGTCAGTTTCAAACCGACCAAGTTCAGGTGAACTATGCTCAGGTCCACCAACGATCAAGTATTCCAACTATAGTCGATGATGATGAATTTGCCCAGCGTTCTATCGATGATCTTCTGTATTCAGAGCCTGACTGGCTCCTGATCCCGAGCGACAAGATCCCCCCCGATTTGAGCGTAACTGTAGTCCCCGTGGCTCCACCTCCCTTCACACCGCTCGCTGGCATGCAAGATATGACTGATGCAACCGTGAATAGCCCGCAAACATCGCTCTTCCCACAGGGCACTATTCAACTGTCGCAAGGATCTACTTGTCCTTTCTTGATGTTTGAGCAGACACCGATGTTGTGTACACTGCCGCTCTATTCGCTTCGCGACGGCACTCAAAGCGCTCCTGCTTCCTTCCGCCAACATCCCACTGACGCCATATCCACGACATTTCCAGACCCTGCGAATTTGGGTCAGTCATGTGTAAGTGATGTTACCGACATGTCGTTTCTGGGTAACGACTCGTCTGTAACTACCGCACAAACAATTGACCAGTTGTGGCCTTTTGCTGTGGAGGCTCCAGGATTGCTGTCAATGCGCTTCTCGTCGGGAATGCCAGCGCAAGCGGCTTCAGGTTCCACAGTAGACGTAACATCCATCGGATCATATTACAACAGCGACTTCCAGCTACCATTGCCATCACCATTGCCATCGCCATTGCCGTCGCCATCGCCTACAAACCTCTTTGCTCCCTCTCGACGCGAACCGGCGCCGCTATCTCATTTGCCACCAACCTCAGGTTCAACAATCCCTTGTCAAGTTCCAACTCCAGGAAAGCCATCGACTACCCCACCAACAACGCCTCGTGTAGCATCGCCGCGCAAGTACCACATATTGCCCTCCTACCAGCACACGTTCCCGAAGGTGGACGGACGCACGTGCAACGCTCTAAGAATACTAAAACAGGAGGAGGCGAGAATGGAAGAGAAGCGAATAGGGGTTTAGCTCCGGAGCTTCAGAGCCGATGAAAAACAAAGCCGCTGTATTGTCTAAACAGTGATCATCTGCAGGGTTTCCACGGAAGAATAAAATGTGTGCACCATGAATTATTTGAAACAAACGGCTCAAATTGGACTATGCCACCTTCCTTTCATGGTCAGGTCGCTGTGAATGGGCTGGGTTGAGCCTAGATGATATGACGAGGCACATAATCTACGGGCAACGTGGAAGAAAAAATTGGAAGAGATGTTGGTAACTTTACGGAAACGACAGAAAAGACGGGCAACTTTGGTTGTTGAAAAAATGCCCGTATCAAATGCCTGCAAAGCATAAAGCGCGAGAACATAGAGTACTACGTGATTTCCAGGGGCGTTCTCGCTTGTTGGTCGGAGACTGATAGATTTCACATCTGTTCTTGTCGATGTCAAATAATTTGCCCTTTTGGGGATGCCATTTTGGGAAATGCATGCGAGTCAATCTTTCGATTTTGATGTTGCTCACCCCTGAACATTGAGAACGAATCAAGCTGCTTCTTTGATGCCCTGTTCCCGAGTGCAGGGGACGAATCGAGGCTGGTAGCTTTGATGTATACTGAGATAGTGAACCACACACCGCACCCATTCACCCCGTCCTTGACATAGTGGCTCAGTAGATTGTCAATTGTGCCGTTTTGACGCTCAATGGACCCATGATTCGCCGTATCTGTTTAAGCATGCGATCAATTAATCGAGAAATCTTTTAAGGAGGAGGACAATGGTGAGGCTAAAAGAGATATTGAATAAGGCAAGAATTGGATCTAGCGATGCGGCTGAAGGTGTTGAGAGGGAAGAGCAAGGGCTCACATTTAAGGGACGAGCCAGATATTGCATGGAACCAATCACAGAGTGAACTTTCCAAGTTCCGGGTGCGAGTAGTTGAAGCGCCCACCGAAGCGTTCCACAGGTTGAAACATTTTGAGGGTCACCAAACATCCATTTTTGATATTACTGCGGAACAGAGCTTCGCCACGACTTGACAGCACGGATTACGTCGCATCCGCGACTCCTCGGAGTGACCGTCTTTAGGTAGTTAGCAGCGCGAGACATGATGTGATCCTTCCACCCTGGTACCCCGAAGAAGCTCAAGTAGTCACTAGTTTGTTGCCAAGACGGTATCTAGTCGCGCTCCCACACTTCACAGGAACAGAGGAGGATCTGTAGTGATTTAGTTAGTGTCGATAAGATCCAGATTAGATCAAATGGCAAATACGGAGGAATGGGAGAAGGATATATTATTATATAATAATGCTGCTCACAAACGCAGGGCGGTTTTGGGATACGGTATAAAAGGTAAATTGTAGCTTAAATTCCTTTATCTCTTTTTGCTCCTATCCTATCCACTGTTCCAGGGGTGTAGTTGCAACACCCTTGTAACCATCCAACCTCCCCCCGATAGAAACAAATCACACCATCCCTGCTCTTGCAAATAGGAAATAATGTCTATCATACCAAGCAACTCCTATTATTTCGCTTTGCCTGAAGATGAGAGATCGATTGGTTTTGGTACCTCCAAGCCCACAGGTGCCATTCTCGACATCAGCGGTAGCTACAGCTACACCGACCCACAGGAGGCGACTGAAGAACGGTATGAAGTTCTAATCCTGATTGAGCTAGACGCAGATGGTCTGGCAACATATAGCGAGGTTCCCTCTTCCGCTAATTTGACACTCGACACCGAACCACAGCTCCCACTTCATAATGAGCAAGATGGTCGTTTCATTTATGGAGCTGGTCCAGCATCCTCAACCTTCTCACACCATGAAGACATGAGCCAGGTCTTATCTGGAGGGTGCTTGCCCTATCCCTCGATCCAAACTGCTTCCATGACAGCGACGCCCGCGATGAATCTTCCGGTTGCTCCGCTAATGGATATAACTCAAGCGAAGTTTTTTTCCTCTCACTCTACTCCAGCCTTTCGTTTCCCATGGTCGTTCTACAATTCGCCCGATGCATTCACGACTCCGGCTGCCTTTCCGCATAATTCCGATTTATATCTCAATTCCATCAGCTATGCTACCACGACGACCGCTGACTCTGACATTACAATCGCGAATCAGACCCAACTTCCATCTCCAGGCAATCGACTGATTGCTGGAACCTTTATCGATTCGACGGTGAGCGCAGCTCATGCACATGTCCAGCCTGAGAACCTTCAGCACAGCAACCAAGCTGGCAAAAATATGAGCGACAAAGGTAGCAACGGCATGTCCACTGTCATGAAGCTGGAGTTTGCGATGCCGCTCACTGCCGCGTCATTTGAAAAAGAACCTGCTTTCTCATCTAAAAAAGCCAAAGGTTCATCCCAGGAGCCGAATCGCAGACCTGGCCGCACTCGACTTCCATCGGTGAAGGTCGCGATGGAGGATCCGTTATTTTTAACGCCGTTGATTCATACGATTCCTTCTCAGGGCCCTTTGACTGCCAGAAAAGTCTCCCGAAACCCACGAAGATACAAGTATTACATTCAAGCTCCCTATATACATTCCAACGTCAAGAAGGATAAACGCGCTTTCAATTCCACCCAAGAACTAAAGAAGGCTCGAGCCGAAGCGGCTGAACTCAAGGATGACTAGCATCTATACCTTTAGAGTGCAATCCAACAATCCAATACATGTCAATACAATTTATATTTTTGAATAAACTACTCATTTCTTTTCTATAAGCATGCTCTCCTGGCGCGCAAAAAAAAA
>MU617491.1:0-12043 GCA_025201705.1 Dissophora ornata
CTGTCTGTTCATTTTTTTACTTCTTGGTAGCGCGCTTCGAAGCATTGGCCTTGTGCTTCTTGGACTTGGCACCCGCAGAGCCCTGAGATTGGCTGTTGATATAATCCAAGAGCTCGTTCAAAGGCAAGTGGCCCTTCGATCCAACCTGAGCATCCGCATTCGCTGCCCGGATAGCGGCTTCAGCAAGAGCAGCCTTGCTGGCGGCAGCTGCGGTTGCTGACAGAGACGCGACTCTGTTGATCGCCTGCTGCTGCTGCTGTTCCAGTGCTGCCTTCTCGTACTGCGCCTGGTTGGCAGCAAACTCGGCCGTATCCTTGAGCTCCTGCAGCCACATCTCGGCTTCCTTTGTCCTCACATCCTCGGCACCAACCTAATAAACAGTGCACGATATTAGCTATAAGTCATCATGCCAGATACATAGAACCTTTGAATGAGATATCGCGGCCCAAAAGTCTTACCAGTTTGTGGTACATTTCATGGGCGAGCTGCTCCTCCTTGACCCCTGTCGCAAAGTCACCCTTGAGGGCATAGGCCTTGGCCAGGACATGATGGCAGTTGGCCAAAATGAGATGCTCCTTGCCATGAGCCAACTCCTGAGTCTCTCTAGCCCTCTCAAAGAACTTAACCGAGGTCTCAAAGTCCCTGAGCGACTGCAACATCACAGCAATGTTGTTATCTGCAGTTGCCGAATCAGGGTGATGCTTGCCATAGATCAAATCCCAGTACTGGATCGCGTGCTTCAAGTACTTGAGCGCGGTCAGAGTGCGGCCTGAAGCATGTTCAAACAATCCCATGTTCAAGTAGCTGTGGAGGGCCTCGGGCGAGTCGACACCGAGTGTCCTCTCTGTGACAATGACAGCCTTGCGCTGGAACTCGAGGGCAACTTCCTTGTCGTCAGAGTGGTAATAGATCATAGCCAGTGCCTGGTAGCAGCGTGCAGTTTCGGGATGCAAGAAACCATAGGTTTGCTCATGAAGGGTCAAAGACTCCAACAACAGCTCCAGCCCCAACTGACGCTGTCCCTGGGCCAAGCTGGTCTTACCGGCCTCAAAGGCTTCATCGGCATAGCTGGATCGGGTCGAGGCCTGCTTGGCGAGGGGTAAGAGCGTCAGAATATCGTTGGCCTCAAACGTGGTGGCGCGCCTCTTCGACTTTGCGATCGTCCGGGTTTGCTTATCGTGGTGCTTCTCGACCTTGTTCTGCTTGCTTCCCTTCTTGCTGGAAGCAGCAGAGACATCGACAGCAGCGGCTGAAGTAGCCTCGGTCGTGACCGCAGAATCGGACACAGGGAAGAAGATATAATCACGAGCCTCGACCTGGATACCGGCACGGAGACAAATGTCTCTCAGCATGGGGATCTTCTTGTCCTTGGCAATGCTCTTGACAAAGTCCTCGGGCAACTGGAATCGGTAACGCAGCAAGACTTCGGCCTGGATGTTCTCGCGCAAGCTTTCTGGAGTGACTGTGGCGTAGGAGTATCCATCCTGGGCCAAGGTAGCAACGGGGTTAGCGTTGTACTCGTGACCCAAAAGGCAGTTAAGGATGTGAGAAACGCAGTCAGGAATGTGCGTGGTGGGCAGCCCGCGAAGAGCCTTGCGAATGATGCGCTTAACGGAACGGACGACCATCTCCTGCATGGCGAGGTAGTGGATGTGGATCAAAGCCAACTCCTTGCTGTCTTTGGCCAAAGTTGCGATGCGGCCAAGATATCTCATGTTAATTCCACGGCGGTGCATGGCCTTGGTCAACGAGCCGCCATCAATGGGAGAAACGACATATGCGGTAAAATCCTGGAGAAGAATGGCAATAACGCTCTCACGCAAGAATTTGGAAGCTTCGCGAACAACGTTCTCTTGCTCTGTCTTTGCGCTCTCGCCATCGGCGGGAACCTTGACAGAGGTAAAAGCGTCGACGTTGAAAGAGAGGTCGAAATCGAGGACGTTAACATCGTCCTCGGGATTGGACTCCTCCTTCGCCTCCTCGACACCCTCCTTCTTGGCCTCCGCCTTTTCCTCTTTAGCTTCACCCTCGCCTGCCAAAGCCTTCTTCTCCTCAGCGCGCTTCTGGATTTCAAGAGCACGCTCCTGGACCCAGCTACGCAACTTGTGCTCCCAGAAGAGCAGCATCAGCTCAGGCCTCATCAGAGTGAGCTTGTGTGGGTACTCGGGCATACCGTCCTTGGCAACAGCATCGTTTTCCAAGAACTCGATATCGACAGGGTTGAGGCGGTAAAGATCCAAGAGGTAGCGACGACCATCAGCGCCCATCAGACCTTTGGTATCAAAAGATGTCCAGAGGTTCTTGGACCCGTCCTCGCCACCATCGACGGCGTGCTCAGCCAAATGAAGAGCCTTCGCAGCCTGACCCAAGATCTCATGGAATTTCTCGTCGGACTTGACCAGGGGACCATTGTCAACAGAGCCATAGACAATTGATGATTCTTCCTGCTGCCTGAAAATACCGGGCACGATCGACTGCGCCACAACACGGACACCCTTGTAATCGACCACGACTGTTCCCAGGGTGTACAAGCCTTCGACATCGACACCGTTCAAAGTGCGCACACCTTCCAGATCCTTGCCAGTAGCGACATGGGCAGCATCATCGCCACCAAGCTTCTCAAAGGTTTTGCGTCCATCAAAGCCCTTGCTGAAAAAGATGTTGTTGTAGACATACATATGGGATTCTTCAGTCTCCAGGGGGTTCAATGGGACAACATTGCCGTTGACAACGTCCATGGCACCGCGGACTGCAGCATCGGCAAAATCGGCATTGATCTTGTTCAAGAAGCGATCACGCATGACGCGTTCTTGCAGGTTGCCGCGGGGAAGCTCGCGATGGGACTGGATTTCATCGTTCCAGTCGCGCAAGCTGTCGACAGAATCAGTGCCGTAGTTGAGATACGCCTCCGCAGGGCGGGTGGGGTCGAAGGTGTGAGGTGCAGGTTGGATAGCCCAGGGGTAGGCGGGCTGAGCAGTTGTGACTGGTAGAACTTCGAGCATGTGGTGACGAGTGATGAACTCTTGGAGCTTCTTAAAGTTGGTAGCGAACATAGGAGAAACTTTCTCCAAGAGGACGATCAACGAGTGGTCACTGGCAGCCTTCGAATCTTGACGAGGGGTGGGGTCAAAATGGTTAGATGTCGACTTGTTGACGTGGAATCCAGTGGCAGTGGAAGTGATCTGAACAGTCTCGCCTTCGAGAGTGGTGACAATCAGGTACATGAGATCTCCACGAAGTCTGAGGTGGTGTGGGGGAGGGTTCCATCCAGACAAGGCAATGCTCTTGATGCACTGAACAGGCATTCTCTCAAGACCTTTGGGCACAAACTCCGAAAGAGCAGCAGATGCGTTGAGATCAAACTTGGAGAACACGGTGGTCGGTGCGGTCTCATAAGTGGAGTTGTCGATCGGCGCCTCCTCTGCAACACGATAGAAAACAGGCGCTGGGTGAGTAAACTCAAACTTGAGGCACACAGGATACATCGGTTTGTTATGCAAATTGAGGTATATGGGCTTACCAACATGTCCAGAAACTGTCGACAAGAAGGACATACCAGGATCAATTCCAACGGCGTTCACGTTCAACTTTGCAGGTCCGGCGAGCAAATCACGGAGACGGTTGACATGAATCCTTGCTTCACGCTCAGTGTAGTTGTCTATGTCGCCGCAAGGTCACAAAGGTGGATTAAACATGTGCTCAAGTCCTACGAGCACCCAGACGTCTCGGGCGAATCTTCAGCATCTAACTTACTCAAGATAAGATCCAGCTCACTGTCGGGCGTAATACCCTCAATGTCGCCCAACTCCATAAAGTCATTCAACTTTGTGCCATTAAACGCGAGAGAGAAGCAAGAGTGAATGCAGGTCTCGGTAGATTCGACAACTGACTGGCGAACATCCTGGATTGCCTCCCTTGGGCTAGCCTTCAGTTGACAGGAAGTTATGATCCTAAATTAGCAATCGCGGAGGCGACATGGCAGGGCTTTTTTCTCCAATTGCGTCACATGCGATTCACTTACAATAACCTGAACCTTGCCTCCCATGTTAGGAAGGTTAATGGTGATCTGATAGAATTCCTCAGCACCAGCCTCCTCGATCTCTAGAGTCAGGCACAGCAAAAAAAACAAAAAAACAAATCGACTCGTTAGTTTGCGGGGTTCGAGAGAACACATTCGATGAGTCATAGAAGAAATGGAGTGCTGCGTTCAATTGCTAACCTTGAGTTTCCTGCTCGGCGGCAACGGCGGTCTCGGGGACGGCCTGCTCGGGTGTGTGCTCTGCCATGGCTATATTTATTATTCGATCAAATTCAGGTACAGAAACAGGAAAGAAGGGTGGATCATATAGAAAGGAGAATGTTATTCAGTCTGCTAGTAATAGATCAGAAACACTGTCGCGTGGGCAGCGCGACGTTCAGGAAACAGTGATGCATGTTCGTGATCTGCCAGAGATTCAGTACCTGCGTGTGTGTGTGCGTGAGGTTGGTGTGGAATGAAAAGATCTGGCTGAAGGAGGATCAGACCGACTCGTGGTTCACTAGCTGTTCAGGGTGGGACGAGAGTGCAAGACGAAGAATCCCGGGGCTGATCAGGCTGTGATTCAGAATGAAGAGGAAGGGACGGGACGAGGGTCGGGAGCGGGGATTTGTGTGGGTGAGGAATGAAGAATTGGGTCCTTTGGCTCTTTTGTGATCGGAAACTTTCCTCACTCGTCTGTCCAGTCTACATTTGGGCTGCGAATAGTCACATGATCCTAGTAAACAATCGCTGGGTCATGTGCCTTTATTTTCTTCCGATGCCCATCTCAGCGGCTACTCCAGGATGAACAGCGACGTTGTCTCTGAACTGAGCCAGTACCGACTCCTGGATAATACACAGGACAATAACTCCTTCTGTATATTTTCATATCATTTTCATTTTAATGGCTAGGCAATAATAAGGACTAAAACTAGGGGTAGCTTTGTATTTCAACTATGTAACATGATAACAAGCAATTACAATTGAAAAATTCGGTTTCAGAGCACAGCATTGATGAGAACCGAACAATATGGCTTTTGCACATAACAAGCCAAGTAGGAGTAGGTTCAAGTCTGCGGTCCGGCCGGATCGAGTCGCCACTCGCGCTGAAAAGGATTGTGATAAGGCATTAGAGCTGCCAGCAGTAAGGCAGTCCTGATGAAGGAAGCCATCCAGAAGCACCTTGAGAGTTGCTCTGGTGGCGGAAGCGCTGTTCATACACTTGAAAGCATCCTCACGCCGTTCGTTTCAGAGGTAGAGCAGACGCCTATCCTTTGGAATTGTGACCTTAACGAACATCTGTAGGACCTGGCTCAGCTCATATCCACGTATATCTCCACCGCAAACAAGCCGATTACAGGATACACAGGATACATTAGGATTTATCTGACACTCAGTGCATATAGCCTTGCCTGCTATTCAGTGTGAATATCTAATTAGTGAATATAAAAGCTTTGGGGTATTGTATTTCGCCAGCAATCCATGTACGGTGCCTAATCTATCAACACCCTTATTTTCGCTATTGTACACCCTACACATATTTATGCACTCACTGCTTCAATACCTCTGAACTGGAGCGTCAGATTCAAACTGACGATGGACACAGCAAGCGTGGGGCAAATGTGTAGGCACTGCAAATGATGAACGAAAGTGGTGGACATTGGAACGTGTGCTGAATGTAGACCATCTTGATGCAGGAAACTTTTATCCACGGACGAAACGTTGTGTTTCAGAGCAACTGAGAGGCAATTTCCTTTTTTAAGTGGCAGGAAGATACAAGCGAGATATGAAAGGGCGACGGATAAGGAGAGATGGAGGAGCTGCAAAGAACTCAGACGGGGCAGGATGACGACAGAGAAAATAAGCATGAGTGCTGGCGGGATGAGCAGGACCTTCTACCGGGGCTGATTCATATGAATAGCGTACACTACAGATGACTATCTAACCTCCAATTTTCCCCGGCAACTATGCCCGCGCCCCTCATTACAGCTACAATGAACCCTATCCACAACTCTCGAGAGACGAAACTCACATTCTCCACTGCCATCACTGGCGACCTGTTCATTTACCTGGGAGCCCTCAAAATTAAGAATGCCAATCGCGCTCCGAGTTCTGTTCACCGTCGTGCTCCTTCCAGGCCAAATCCGATAAGAGTGGATTTGCATTCTGGGTCAACGGCGTCTCTGTTCTGGCTGATGTCCTTATCCTCAGCAAGGACCTCCGAAAGTACCTCTTTAAGGAGAATAGACAATGCTGTTCGTCTATGTCGTCGCAATCTACGCGCAACAGACAATTTCTATAATATACTCGCGATTTGCACAGCCAAAATTTGATTGGGCCCGAGCACTCACAAAAGAGGCTGTGCCGCATACCCGGACAATTTAGGGGCTGGCACGAGCATTTCAATCCGAGGTAAATAGTCTGCATGAAGACAAGCACAGGATTTCCAGTAGCAGAGTTGCCATATTTGGCGAGCAATTAGAAAGATCGCCGGTGCACTCTGCAGTGGTACGTTTGTTATGTCATGAGCCCTACGAGTACCGAGAACAGCTGCTTGTTGTGTTGCCACCGTGTGACGGGAGTAACATGCTCCGTGTGCGTGTATATGCTGTGCAGTAGTACCACGCAAGGCAAGCAAAGTCAAAAATTTTCAAGGAGGAGTCTTTTGACCCTTAACATTGAGTCAGTTTGGTCAATTCCTTCTCCAATCTGCAACCGTCGACCGGGGAGAGCAGTCATGATTTAAAGTTTGGTGTTGAGATAACGCACATGAAACGACGCTGATTGGCTACAGAAAATTTGTTGCCCTTTGCGTACTTTGCCTATCTCATCACATATGCTTTTTAATTCAAAAATTAAATCTACGACAGGGCCATGGTTCTCAAAGGGCGAAAAGATCGATCTATCCGAATGGTTATATATGTTGGCATCTCTTTCTCCTTCTTTCTCTCTTCCCCCTCTTTCTTCTTACTCGCCACCGCACTCATCTCACAGCATCGGGAACAGTTCTTTTCTCTCTCCCCTCTATATTTACTGTCTCATACCACACATTGATCGCGCACCCGTCCCCATTCTTGGTCCTCGCCTCTATCCCTCAGCGCTTTCGCCTATAGAGTAATAACTACATACAGGACGGCTTTGCATTCAACATCTCTCTCCACTCCATTCCACCCTGCATTCAACACTTCAGCAGCAACACCGACTCTCTTTCAGCACTTCTCTATAAACACATATACATCGCCATGATGCAGCAGCAAAATTACCCTTATACCCAGTCAGTAGCTGCACAACATACCCATGTTGCCTCAGTAGTACGGACGCCAGCCTACAGCCAAAGACAAAAGTTTAATAGTAAGCATCGATCCCGGTTGATCAGATAGAAACAGCCAGATCCGTCATGCAGTGAATCTAACATACATGTTGCTCGCTTTTCTCAATTAGATCACTTCCAATCAGGGGCAGTATCGCTCTCGCTCTCGTATGCAGTCATGCACCCGTTGGATACCCTCAAGACCAGGATGCAGGTACCTGGCGGATCGGGCGTTGCCTGGTCACAGGTGTTTACAAAGGAAACTGTACGTCTGCTCGGAAAGGGCTTCCTCGTCAGCTCAATTGGAGCCGGTCTCCAGGTAAACACTCTTTCTAATTTGCTGACAAGGTCGCAATTTGTGTCTTTGGGTAAAACCTCTCCATTCCTAATTTGCCTTCTTCCGTGTTCTGTAATAGGGAGGTGCTCGATTCTCTTTCTACGAGCTCACAAAGTCATATCTTTTGCCAACAACATCTCGCTTCCAAACCGGACTCAACCCGCCACAACACCCATGGTGGCTTCCGACCCTCTCGCCGATCCCTGCAACAGCCATCTCAGCCATCATCGGAGACTTGGCCTCTTCAGTTATCAAGGTGCCCCGCGAAGTAATTACATCTAGACTGCAGACCGGATATTACACCGGCGTGTCGAACGCACCCGCAGGAGGTGTCAATGCAGGATATGTCTTCAGGGCTGTTCTGAGAGATGAGGGTGTACGAGGATTGTTCCGTGGTTTCTGGAGCACAACTGCACGCGACTGTCCCTTCATGGTGATCCTCTTCACGACCTATGAGAACTTTAAGGCTTACCATACTCGCAATCTCGTGACGCAAATCAAATCCGACCCCAACTACATCGCCAGTTCGCCTGTGGAGGTCAAGATCCCACCCATGACATCTACGCTGTTTGGTGGCATCTCTGGTTTCTTGGCTGGATACTTCACGACACCCATGGATGTGATCCGTACGAGGATTATGACGTTCAAGAAGACAGCGGGTGCCCAAGCGGCGACGCAGGAGATCACGATGACGGGCATTAGCAGAGAGATGTACCGTCAGGCAGTGGCGCAGTCATTGAAATCGAGTGTGCGATCGAATGCCGTGGTGCGGTCCATGCACTTTGGACAGAGTGTATATGGCACGTTCTTTGTGGGAGCTATCCCAAGGAGCCTGTGGTGGTTCTGCGTATGCTCAATTTTCTTTTCTACGTACGAGGTCATGAAGCAGCAGTTGATGCCCTTGGACTACGAGCCTACTACCAAGCCAGTAGTAGTATCGAGCTAGAGAAGAAATAAAATGCATGAAAAAAAAGTATAAATATATTGATGTATAGTCGCGCGTCATTTATTGAACTTGTGGTTGCTTTGTCGGCGATTTTCCAAGCCAGTAATTTGCTTAACCTACACACGTTCAGATTTCACTATTATTTGCTACATCTTCATCCAATCTCACTGAATGCACATTTGGACTCAATCCTTAAATTCTTTCAATTATCATTTAATAAGTTGTTTCGACAAATACATGCTAAACATCGAACTTGACCCGAGAAGTGGGTGAAGGGGGGTATATAGAACGGGGGCCTTCCGGGATGGTGCTGTCAAGGAATTATATGACGTGCTACTAAGTAAGGCTCGCTTTTTTTTTTTAGATGTACTGGATCTCGGTCTTGCCCTTGTTGCCGGATTGCACATCCTCGTCAGAGGACGTTTCGTGCAGCTGCTGAGAATCTCCATGGTGCTCTTTCTCCCAGCCGCTGGAGCGAATCAAGATCGAGTCGACAGCATCACGGACAGTCAGATGGACAAGGCCATCTTCCTTCAAGAAGGGGCTCGAGCCGCCAGCGCCGTTGACTGAAAGCGATGCAGAACCAATATCACCAGGGACAGGGCGAACGTTAGTAGCCTCGATCTTGAGCTCTGAGCTGCGGCCCCTTTGCTCTTTTTCGAGACTATGTTCATCGCTCTCGTCTCCGTCAATGGTCTCGATGGCGTTGTCGTTGTTCAGGACCTGAATCCTCTGCAACGCAATAGGTCCAACGGGTCTTGTAATACCAGAGAGCTCGAGGATGTGGAGCACATTGGCTTGGATGCCCACGAAGTGAACCTCAAAGAACGTGTCTGGGTAGTCGGCCACACCGGCATAGTCCTTCAGCAACTCTCTCAAGTCAAAGAGACCCTGGAGACCTGTGGAATCGATATTGTTTACAGCAGAAAAGTCCAGAATGACAGCGCGCAGCTTGGGCAAATCCTGGTCAGTAATGTTCGAGTCGGATCCATGGGCAATCTTGCGCAGGTTGCGGATATGAACTTCGAGATCGTCCGACCACAGTCTCTCTTTGGCGGTCTTGACGCGGCCACCAAAGCGTGTGTACTTGTAGGCTTCCTCGACAACCCAGGTCTTGAAGGTCTCGGTGTTGGGGAAGGTTGTGGACTCCTCAATTCTGAAGACCAAGACACCATGAGGTGCGGGGACTGTGTCAAAGGTGCTGTCGAGCGAACTATCGATAAAGACATCAGGACGGTCCTTAAGCTGACGGAGGACATGGAAGTTAGGACGGGCGACTCTGAAGAGGAGGACCAGGAGCGAGAAACCGACACCGGAGGCGATACCGGCCTCGACGGAGACAAAGATGGTGACCCAGAGAGCGATCTGAGAAGAGAGGAAGTCCCAGAGGTTGATCTTGAAGAATTGGTAAAAGACCGAAGGAGGCGAGACCAAGGTTGCGACAGCGACCATGATGACCGCAGAGAGGGCCGCATCAGGAATATAGAAGAAGCTGTGTCGTAGTTACCACGAAGTTATCGTGTGGTCGATTTGTTTGTTTTTGTTGCGAAGCATGATTTTGTCACCGATGCACAACATGCAGGAGACCAAGATGTCAGGTGTGTCGAAAATGAAGGAAGAAGTAAAACGTGGGCAAGGATTAGTCTTGCGATACGTGCATTAGCCCAAGGGGGAAGACCACTAGTCCCTCGCACTGTGCTCTCATGTTCATTTTGGTAGAGCCATTGCATGCAATGCACTCTCCACAAATAAAGGGACGATACACAGAAATTGGTATTGTATGCATTGCACGCAATGCCACATACACACACAATACTATCCCAACGAACGAGGTATAAGCGAGGAAAAGAAACATGGACTTACGCAGGGGTCAGGAAGAAGATGGCCAATAGGACCAATGCTCCAGTGACAAAGCCGGCAAAGGGAGTCTTGACTCCGCATTGAAATTTGACAGCCGAGCGGGAGAAAGATCCTGTCACAGCATATGCACCAAAGAATGATGCGGTAACATTGGCCAATCCGAGGGTGAGCAGCTCTTGGTTCGCGTCAATCTGGTAACGGTTTCGTCGAGCAAAGGCTTTTCCAATAGCAATGTGCTCGAGAATAGTTGCAAGGGTAATAGCAGCGAGCTTGGGAGCAATCTCAGACAGAATATCAGAGCTAACACTTGGCACCCATGGTGTTGGCAAACCTGAGGGTACGGTTTTGAGGATTGAAATCTTGGGGATGATGACACCCTTAGAATCGTAGGGGGCATCCTTGTTGACAGCATATGAGAGAACGGTGGCCAGAACGGTCACGAAGAAGAAACGCGAAATCTTGATCATCTGGATCGAGAATCGGCCACGGCCCCATCGATCGACAGCCAGACCGATTGTTACCAGGATGAAGAAAGAGACCAGACCAAAGACAAGATCAAGCCAGGAGAGAGTCTTGATTGCCTGGAACATGGTGATGATGATGGTGTACACGGGCGCGCGGTTGTTGATATTGGGCACACCGATCCACTTGGGAATCTGCTGGATGATAATTGTCGCTGCAGCACCTGTCGTATAACCGACTAGGACCGTCGTAGGGAAAAAGTCCAAGATAATACCCAACCGCAGCACACCCAAGATCAAGGTCAAGAGTCCGACAACCAGGCAGGAGATACCAGCGACTTCAGCTGGGCTTAGGACACCAGTCAATTGAGCAACAAGTTCACCAGTGATGAGTGAGATCACAGCCGTAGGTCCGATAGTCAAGTCTTTAGAAGTCCCCATGAAGCAGTAGAATAGAGCTCCGATATAAGCAGAGTATAAGCCATGTTGGACCGGCAGGCCCGCGACTTTGGCATATGACATTCCCTGAGGAACGACGATCAGACCAACAGTGACACCGGCCACGATGTCCCTGATAGCCCAGCTTCGCTGATATCTTGGCAGCCTAGATTTAAAGACAACGAACAGATATGATGAGCATTTTCAGTTGTCGGCGGTTATTCAGGGATATGAGAATCCAGCCTTGATGCCATTGACGCCGGTGTAATGTGGAGGGAGAGAATGGAGTTCGATCCCTTACCATTTAATAATAGGGAGGCGCTCCTGGACATAGCGGGGTGTGTTTTTGGGGAAGTTTTTGAACCAACCAAGGAGGTTGCGCCCGAATTCTCGCAGCTGTTGATCAGCCATTGTTTATGGATGAGGATTGGGAGTTGTGTGAGTATTGATGAATGCGCGATGTTGTAGTGATCAAAGGGAGTGGTGTGAAACAGAGGGCAGGCACTGATAATGAGATTGTCAAAACCACAAGAGGAGATGGAGAGGGTCTTTAGGACTGAGTGGACCGTGGAGTGGAAGAGAGAACAAGGAAAGGGAGGGGATTCAAAATCGATGTGTTTTATAGCAAAATCCAGAGGGTCGTTGGTGGAGATTTGGACAACGTGAGGTGTGC
>MU617492.1:0-12027 GCA_025201705.1 Dissophora ornata
AAAAAAATATGCGTTCAATCGGATCCATTTGGCTGCGCCCAAATCCAAAATTCACAGCGTTGAGATTCACGTGGCTACTTTCACAGCGATCCTATCCATCCCCTTTCAACCCTCCTATTGGACCTCCCTTTTCCCTTTTCCCTTGATCTTTGTTTCTTTCTGTTTTGCTTCTTTTTCTCACAGGTCTGTTTTAATGAAAATGCAGGTTTAGAACAACAACATTTTGGGCAGTCGATGACCTACTAACCCGCGTGGCCGTTTAGCGGCGTAAAAGTCGATATCTACCCGAAACAAAAAAACAACAACAACCTGCCTCTACATGCATTCTCCTCACGCCCATGGGGTGGGGAAAGACTCTTTGCAACGGCGAAACTGGAGTTCAAGTAGAACCGTACTCCAGCTCGATTAAGGACATTTGGCGACGAACTTTAATGAAAGTAACGATCACGTGATTTTAGTACATCTCTCCATCAACACGAATGCATTTTGATCCGCCTTTCGCCTAGGATTCATTAAGCATTAGTTCCGCCAAAAAAAAAAAAGTTCCAAGGAAACTAACATGGCATCAGTGTGGGAACAGTACAAGGTATTAGCGACTGCTTGAAACTGATGTGGCTCACAAACGGACCGAAGGACAAGCCATGAGACAGATCAGGATCACGAATTGGATGGACCAGAGTGCCAAAAAAGCCCAGGAAACAAAATCAACTAAACGCACGTTTCCTTTTCCCTGTGGCAACTTGTGTTTAGGCATTGCCTCCTCGCACGCGCATGTATATGGGTCTCGGTAAGATAATTTGATCAACAATCAATGGAGAATCCTCCCCAGCGTTATCTTCTATGGATATTTGAACCTGTGATGTTTTTTCATCCCCAACCTAACATGTCCATGAATCGTATTTTTCTTTTTCGTATTTGTGTATCGCATAGCTGGAATGGCGTTTGCGTGGGGAGGATTGAAGATGATGGACGCGTTAGAGGAAAGCCTGGACCCCGCCCATCGCCCAAAGGAGATCGCACCACCAGTCGCGAAAGCTCTCACAGAAGGTTCGACGGTTCCTTCCGACAAGGATGCTTCTTCATCATGAAGGACTTTCGAATATCAATCATCATTTTATGACAACCACAATCAACAGTAGTAATGTTTTGAGCCAGTACGGGGACATACGACATTGAATCGAGCCTACGTAGAGTCCGCCCAGCAACCTACCAAGAAGGATAGAGAACAAGGAACAAGAGTCCTCAAAGGGACTTTGACATGTACAATAAATCAAAGAGTTGACCATCACTGCGTTCCGTCAGCGACGATAAAAAAACCCCCGTGGTTGAGATGAGCTGCTTGTGATGCTGTTCGATTCTGTGGCTTTGAAGCCAACAAGGTTGAAGGTCTCGCACATTTCACGCGTTTCACACATTTTATTTTCACGCGTTTCACACATTTCCCACATCTCTATTTCTCCATTAACAACATGTCCACGAACAAACGCGTGACCAGAAGCACATCGAGTGGCAAGAAACTCACCAAAAATCCAACAAGCAAGTCTCTGCCAGAACCAAAAAAAGTGTTGTGGAGAGAAAGCGTTGGTACTCTGTTTGCCAAAGAATACTTCCGTTCATGCAGTATACCCCGCTCCTTCAACTATCCTGATTACCTCGAGTGGACACGACAGCATTCTTTGAGCCGCGTACAAGCGCAGCAGCACTGGGTGAATGCCATTTCTTTCATGGAACAACATGATCATCCGGCTCTGAAAGACGCATCCGTGAAGATGAAGAAGGACCAATACTCTGCCAAACATGTCAAGTTCGAGAATGAGTTCTTTCCCTTGATGGAAGCCGACGAAAGGCTTAAAGCGAAGCGCAGAGACCTGCTTGAGGAAATTGACGATTTAATCACTAATGAACAGCGTCTCCGAGTCCGAAACAAGCTTGCTTCCGTGGCGAAGGCCTTATAGCAAAGTAAGAATATACCCCAAATCCTATATGGCCTCCCGCACGCATTAATATTATTTTACTCGACTCAAACAGTAAGCTCGTCTTCAGCAGAACCTTCAACTACTTTGCACATTCAAGCCACAGCAAAGCACGCAAGAGAGGAAGGTATGCTTTACTGCGGAATTCATTTGTGTCCCATGCCCGGTCATCTATGCATTTTTCTATATGTTGTCTCATTTCTTTTAATAGCTGCCAATACAGTAGAAGAACAACCACCAAGAAAAGTCAAGTTCATGGAAGCAAATCTTGCGTCTCAATCCTCTCAAAGCGACGGAAGCTTTATTGGTTCCGAGCCTTCATCAGCCCGTTCATCCCTGAATTCAACAGACTTTCGATTCGAGAACCACCTGATGGGTCCAGGAACTACTTCGTCACGATTAAAAACACCTGCCCGCCTCAGAATCCTGGATGTTGACGTTTCACAGGTGCTATTCGATGCGAGGAGACAAGTCGTTGCACACCAACGCAACATCAACAACATTTCAGATCTCCTGTAAATCGGCTTATATGTAAATAAATCTCTTTGCGGTTAGTTTTACTTCCTGATGCTATGCTTTTCTCCTTTATTCCTATGTAGAGCATTGGATTTCATCTTTGACTACGAGTATACAAGGAAATATCTTGCTTCCGAGGTTTTGGCGATGATGCCGCCACGTGTCCCTGCCCTTTTTCCTGCGAATGAAGAGGTCCAACTCCTATCTGAGTGTTCGATATTCGCCGCTACACACTCATTCTTAGAAACCAAACAGTATTTCAGGAACCACATTCAGGAGGGAACCTTCATCGAGGAAGTCCTGAGAGCCTACACCACAAGGCCAAGCCTTTGGCAGGATCCCTCTCTCCAGTCTTCAGAAGAGCTTGCGCTGCCCCGGAACGAAGACACACACACAGACGCCGTGGTGAGGAGCATTGTCATCGGAGTGTTTGGGGACTTCGATGTTGTGGACCACTGGTACTTGATGATTTTTAGATCGCCCATTGTCTCGTCTGCATGAAGCCTGAATGGCCCACTAATGCATTTTCAATATTCATGAATTCGATCATAAAATATTGTCCCAGGGGAAGGGATCCCATTCCGACGCCACAGGGATTTGAAGAGAAGTATATACCGGCTTATTACGCTGAGAAGGCTGGCCTACCTTTCATTGTCGTCGAGGTAAAAAAGCTACAAGTCGAGCCAGACATGCCTGAATGTGACAGGGACAGGCGCAAACTTCCCTGCATGATGAAGATCATGCTCGACAGACTTCTTGCAGCTGGGGTCCCTGAGTAAGTTGTCGTTGGCCTTCTCGTTTGCGGTATGTTCCCTTTCATACACATCGTATAGCGCCAAATATATAATAGGTGTACTGACTTATTCTTGACTTTGCGTTGGTCCCTATTTCTCAGGCTCCCGTTGTGATGTCGTAACAATGACTCTCAAGCACGAAGCGATGTACATGTACGGGACCTTGGGAGAATTCGAGCTGCCAAGAAACAACTTGCAGCTTGGTTTACTTTTACCAGCACTCGGGCCACTGATTGCAATACAAGTAAGTCAAGTTTTTATTTTATTTTTTTATTTTTGTTGTAACCAATCCGTCTGCCAAGGTTAACAGTATTTTTCTGTATCTTAATCGCGTGGTAGAGGGTGGCCAAAACAACCCTGGACGCGATTAACAATCGCACCATTGGCCATGACCCAACGGCGAGATGGAGGCGCCCTTCCTACTATATTCGGGAGGGATAAATCTCAGCACCGCCACCGCTACCAATTGAGAAATTTCAAAAAAAATAAAAATGAGGAAAAGTCTCAATGTCTGCAACTATCCTGCTGGGATTATGTGGCAGAGTGCCGGGATGTGTCTGACGTTCATGCTGTAACAAAGACTCTGGCATAGCGAGACTCTGCACAGTGTTGGATCCGCAAGGGAGAGAAATCTCCATTGGCTTCAAGGTGAAGAAATTCCAACGCTGAAAGGCAAATGCAACGACATCCTCGCAGCCAATCAAAGCAATTGCTCTGATGATGACTAGGAGGGGCAGATTGACTTTAAAGCACGACCCAACAAACCCTGCCCGGGTTGGTTAGAATGCCAGGCTTGCCTGAGGGCTCATGCTGTGACAGAGACTCTAGCAATAGCGAGACTCTGCACAGTGTTGGATCCGCAAGAGAAGTGAATTTCTCTTTTGATGTGTCCAAGATTTGGGTAATCTTGAGCACTCCAACGCTGAGAGGCAGGACAGGCTCGCCCAGTCATTGTAATGACAGGGAGGCTGATGGTCAGTCTCTGCCCCAACGACCGAAGTGAAAGGAGAATGGGCTGTGTTTAACTGATGAAAAGAGTTAATGGCTCAAACTCATTGATGGTCTTGTCATGTAGTTTGAAATTTCAATACATCACTACATGGGAACCAAAAAAAAATGAACGCGCAGTTTTCTTGTAACATCGTTGCTGACCTTCTTTGAATTACCTTCTCTGTATTTTGTTTGTGCTATTAGAACAACTTGCCTGATCCGTTCGCAGAGGAAGATGCCACGTTCGAGCTCGTCTACATGGACCTTGTCATCAAGGTTGACCGGAAAGCGAGCCGCTGCTCCAACGCCAAGACTTCAAACAAGAAGAGAAGTGGAATTACCAGGGGCGAGTATGTCGGCGTTGAAGAGGGTCTGGAAAGCGCTGAGACCATCAATGAGCACGACGATACAAGTGATGAGACTACTGTGGACGGACTGAAAGTTACCAAGAGTACGGGAGCTGGCAATGAGGGCAAGACAGTCGGGAGTGACAACGACAGCGACAACGACAATGATCAAAATGATGATCAAGATAATGGTCGAGTCGATGGTCAAGTCGATGATCAAGACGAAGAGGATGGCGAGGGCGAATTGACCGTTGTAGGCGTGATTCAAGAGCTTCAGGAATTGGAGGAGTCCGAACCAGGTTTTTATCCGCTCATCAGAGCACCTTACCATGCAGTAAGCTTGTCCCCCCTCTACATTTGGTCTGGTGTCGAGATTGTATAGCGTACCAAACGATCAACTTTGCCCTGTCCTTCTATTGTACATGTACTCCCAGGCATGGTTAGATAGATAGTTACACAAAATCACTTAAGAAAAAAGTGCGTGTAAAGTCAATGGTTAGTGGATTCCTAGGCAATTAAAAGCGATGTAGATAAATCAAAACAAACGCGAATGACTATCTGAAAAAAGTCCCCCGCATGCGACCACCAACGATCCAGAACACATAGAATCGGATCGCATTGTTATTGAGAATGTGTGTGTGTGTGTGTGTTTTTTTTTTTTTTTTGCACGTAGCCATCTAGTTATGCCCGGGAGTACTATACATTAGTTATTAGGCACGAGGAACAGTTTAAGAAGCCACAGCACGACCCTCAGTTGAGTGTTTGGCAGTTGTTCATATACAAATATGTCTGGAACCGATTGGACACGTCCTTTGAATTGTCGACGGTTGAAAAGAAGGATGTGTTATAAGAAGAATGTTTTGCATTTGTTTATATCTGTTTTTGCTATGATGTTTGTATCGCCTTTGTTTTCATCATCCGACTTTCATTTATTCCTGTCGATAGTGTTGCTATCGGCGGTATCCGTGGATCTGGATGTTCATAAGGATCTACCCCATGCATGCTGACCAGTTGTCAGAGTGCTGAGCAGCCATCGAGTTGCAGTATACAAAAACCTGTGGTTGGTCTCAAGGAAGTCTAGAATTGGAAATAAGCAAGTGGAAATAAGCTTTCTAGAATTTATCCCAACTGGAAATAAGCATCTAGTTTATTCATTGGCACTTGTCGAGTGCTGCCCTCTTCAATCCTACCGCCGTGCTTTGAAGGTAGTCTATTGCAGCGTACACCATTTTTCTTTTCTTTTCTTTTCAGCAAAGGGCATCAACTATTATCTTGCAGGAGTTTACCATGTCGCGTTCACATTCCTGAAATGCTTCTCTCGTTCGTCTCTGTTCTTCCTATCGCTCAGCTCTCATTGCCTGTAGTTGGAGACGGGGTTGCGGCGAAAGCAAGTTTTCAACAGGTGCATCGTGGCTCTTGAGGAAGCACAGACTCCCTGCCGTAGTTGATAGTCATGCGTTGGTAGATCTTTGGCACTAGATTTATGCTGCTCTCGACAGTGAGAAAGAGGAGAATAATCCATGCATCCACGCATAAAAAAAACACAGGGGTTATTGTTGATCTTTTTACACCAAAGTCAAACGTTTTTTGGGGGGTAAGGGCTGAGGAGCACACAAAAATGGCATCATCTGTTGTTTGGTCGCACACAATTTTTCAAAACACTTCCCTGGCCCTTCGTCTCCCATCGGTCGGTCAACCCATGCAACCCATGCAACCCACAAAGATCCGCATACTGTAGACTTTCTTAGCTTAGGACATAAGGACTACCATGGATGTTTCACGTTATTTATTCTTGCTTTCAAGCTCCCGGTCTAACAATGCAACCATGCCTACGAGCACGGTGTACATCCAGCACGCTACTTGCTCTGTGCCATCTCGTTCAGTAGAATGTCAATCAGCTTGGGCTCATCAATACGATGCATCATGGCCACACGCCCATTGAGCTCGACGACGGGCACATCAAACATGTACTTCTGCGCCGCTTCCTGGCCCGGGGCATAGATGTCGATCTGGTCCAGGTGGAAGGGGACCTATGTGAATGGCATAGCAAAGGCAGTAATGGTGATCAGTGCTGTGCAGGTAAACAGAGGAGAGAGAGAGGAGGGAGAGAGAGAAAGAGATGGCAATGCGTGTAGCTTTTGCTCCGATCTCCGCTTTCGCTTTTTTTATCCCCCACGTCAATGCGGAACAAAGACACCGCGGAATAAAGGAAAAAAAAGGACTTTTGTACCTTTGCTTGCACACGTGTGAGTGCGTCCTTGGCAGTAGTGCAGAGACCACAGTTGGCCTTTGTGAACAGAGTCAGGCGCAGGAGAGCAGACATGGTCTTGACAAGAGGATGGGAATGAGGAAGAGGCCGGATGGGCAATTAGCCAAGCAAGGATGGAATCAAAACACAAAGAGTTCAATGGCCGACACAGCGATGACACTGACCATCGACTGATTGCCCTTCCCCGGTTTCCCTTCGCTGCCACCACAGTAAACATTCAAAACAACATTCTTGTCGTGACCCACGGCCAATATCTGCGACCTGTCTGCACAAGACCAAGCGTGTTCTTCACCTTTCCATTCTTTTTCTCTCCATTCATTCCCTTTCATTCCCTTCGCCTCCTTCCCCTCCTTCCTCTCTTTTCTAGCTTCTACTCAAGTTGGACATCGCCCTTTTCATACCGTATCTACGACCAAAGAAGCACTGCAGTCCACAACCACACCAGCCCAGAAAGAAACAAGCTTCGCCCCACCACCAATATACATCGCGCCACACAAGCGCAATGCCTCCAGGCACCCCTCCCCCACCACATCCTGCCAATCCATCCTCGACAGGCCCAAACCCCAATCTCCACCTCTTCATCTCCCCAGATCAGAGTGTCCATCCATATCAAGAGTTCCTCGCCAGCCCCATCTCAGATCTCCCCGTAACAACAACCACCCTTTCGCCCGTCGGTACTGGCTCCAATGGCAGTACCACTGTCAGCAGTTGTGCCAGCAGTATCCACGACGACAGTGCCTCAAGCACGATCAGCGATAGTGGAGACAGCGTGAGCAGCCTAGGAGGTTTGAACCACGTGAATGATGGCGTCGGAGGCTCGACTGCTCAACGCAGGATGTCCAAAGTGTACAGCAACGAGGATTTCGGTCGACCCATCGCTGGCAAGTACCAGAGTCTGAATCTACCGCAACAACAACAACAACAACAAGGACAGGGACAACAACAACAAAGACCCGTGCCCGTGCGCGCTCGATCTTTCTCCGTTGGGTCGCTCCGGTCTGGAGACGAAGCCGTGGTTGGATGCGAGAAGGAGTCGTGCTGGAAGCCCTGGCTTCGACGAAAGGTACCCGCGTTTGGATGGCTCATCTCCCCTGGGTACAGCTTGACAGACCTGCCGGATGATCTCATTGCCGGTATCAGTAAGTTTTGTGAATATTGAACCCAGTGAAAATGTCCTGCAAGTGCGCTCAAGCCTCTTGTGAGAATACGCCCAGAGCTGATGATGCCATTCGCTCTCTTCGTTTGCATCATTAGCTATATCGACTGTCGTTATTCCTCAAAGTATGGCGTATGCAATGCTTGCGCCCTTGCCGCCTGTTTATGGTCTCTACACCTCGGTCGCGCCCATCCTTATCTACTGCATCTTTGGCACAAGCCGACACATGCACACAGGGACGTTCGCCATCACGACCTTGCTCCTCGGTCAGGCTGTCCGTGGTCTCATGGCCAAAACGGATGGCGCCATGGGTGATCTTGCCAACACGCTCCTGTACGATTCTCAACCGTTTTCTGAACTGCCCTCTGACGACCCCGAGTACGAGCGACGATTCATTGGCTTGTTATTGATGCTGTCTTTCGTGGTTGGGTGCATTCAGGTCATTATGTCGTTCCTCCGTATCGGTGGATGGGCATCTAAACACCTGTTACCTGATGCACTGGTCGGTGGATTCAATACGGCAGCAGTCTTCCATATCGGTACCTCTCAATTGAAGCACTTCTTGGGAATCAAGACAATGCCCTCGCCTCAGGGCGCGTTTGCGCTTCTGAAGTCATGGATGTGGATCGGAACTCATTTTCTCACAGAGACGAACTGGCATACGGTATTTCTAGGCTTCGTTGCAATCGCGTTCATGGTTCTGTTGCGAAAGTTGGAGCAGAACAGAAAGGCTACATTCGAGCTAGAGTTGCGGAAGAGAGAGATGTTCATGGTGCAACAGAGGCAAGCAGTCTCGGCGGCGATTGTAAGGAACCATGAAGAGCAGCGGGAGCAGCAACGGCAGCAGCAGAGACGGTGGGAGCAACAACAACAACAACAACAAGAGCTGCAACAACAACGGCAGCAGCAGCAGAAGAGCGATGGTGGCATGATGGTGACAAATGAAGCTGCTACTTCGCCTAACATGGGTTCGCCGAAAGCCAGCACCATGGCCTCAAACATCTCTGTTCGAACCGCGAACGACGAAAACGGGAATGTAGGGCCTTCAATTACATTTGCTCCAACCACTACCAGGACACCCGGCGACGCTGAACAGGCATTGACGTCGTTCTTGAGTACAGATCCTGTTGCAGCAGTAGCTCAAGAGCGTCAGATTTATGTCCCCATCCCCGATATCTTGTTGGCCGTCATCCTGCTGACGCTTGCCAATGTCATTTTTTCTCTGGATACACCTCGATCTGAGGGTGGATGGGGTATTGATGTCATGGGGACGATCCCCAAAGGGTTGCCGGAAATCATCTTCCCAGCTAGCCGAATCACGTCTGGACCCAAGGAATGGATGACACTGGAGTTTTTGAAGACGGTCATCTTACCCATGGTCCAGCCGGCTCTGCTGATCGCAGTGGTTATCTACGTCATGTCGTTCTCGATTGCCAAGCAGTTTGGAAAACGATACGGATACAAGGTTGATGCAAACCAGGAGATGTTAGCGCTGGGATTGGCCTCGATGGGCGGATCGATCTTTAGTGGATACGCCTGCACTGGCAGCTTGACCCGAACCGCAATCTTGTCCCAGGCTGGGGCCAAAACACCCTTGGCGAGTATGGTCGGCGTTGCAACAGTGATATTGACACTTATCAGTCTGACCTGGTGCTTTGAGCGTGTCCCGAACGTTGTCCTGGCAGCGATTATCTTGGTGGCACTCCAGTCGTTACTGATGCAGATCACGGAACCACTGAAACTCTGGAGAATAGGACAGCGGAAGGCGGCTCTTATCTGGATGGTGACGTTTGTAGGAGTGTTGATAGTGAGCGTCGAGCTGGGAATCGCAATTGGTATCGCTGCGGTGCTATTGTCGACGGGATACAGTCGGGTGGTGCGGCGGTGCCGCGGAGAAGATGAACCTGTGCCTAGTCAGCGCCGTAGGAATTCAAGACGGCCAAGCCAAGGTGTATTGTTGCCACCTAATGGAGGTGCAACGGGATCGTTGCTGAACAACACGGCGGTAGCGTCGGCGGCCGCGAATAATCAGAGAAGACGAGGATATGATAACGGAGTCCAGTTGTCGGCATCGGCTTCTCCGGCGTCGCGAGGTGCGGATTGGAAGAGGAGGATGATGCGGACAAAGTGGGGCCAGAGGTTAGGATCGATCTTTGGGTTAGAGCGTCCGATCTTTTCGGACACGTTGCACACCAACACGGACGACGACGACTATTGAAAAGAAAACGAGCCTTTGTTTAGCAGATCGCGAGAGCATCATCTCCTCTATGTCTTTAGTGTAAATAGTGATATCATGATAACAACGTACAAATGATCTTCATCGGCAACAGCCACAAAAGAACGAAGGTTTTGTCACTTTCTGATGCTATTTGTGTGAATGAGAACTGATGCAGATGTTTCGTGTAGAAAAAGCGCTAAAGCACTGATGTGTTCTCCTAACAAAGCGCTGATCAATACAATAAAACACAACTACAAACGCAGCGATTGTATTCCCATCAACTGAAGGCTTGTCGTCAATGTGAGCTCTTCCTCTCTCTCTCTCTCTCTCTCTCTCTCTCTCTCTCTTTTTCTTCTTCTACCTAACACTACAAGAAGAATGTCAATGCCCCTTTCTTACTGTCACAATCTCTTCCCGTCGAACATGGATGCTATTCATGCATTCGATCCCCAACTTGTCGGCTCGCCTTTCACCTTCCACAGCCGATCTCTCTACCATCGCGACCAAACCTGCTCCGTTAACGGTTTCGGAGACGCGTTTGTCTGTCCACGCAACTACCACTGTATAAGCGATACCGCCTGTGCCTATGACAACGATGGGAACAACGGTAATGGCAGTGGAGATGCGGGGTACTGGTGGGGAATTGGTGTTGGAGGAATCATGATTATGGTACTGTTGGTGATGTTTTTTGTTTGGAGACGCCATCAGCATGAGTCAACTCTACAACCAGCTGCAGCTGTGAGGCAGGGGCCATTAGGACGAGAGCCAGAATCGAGGATGCCTGGGCGGCAAGACCAATACAGTTACCATATTGCTATGGAGGACCTGCGAGAGGAGGAGTCAACGCGCTACCATTCAGAAATTGGGGCGCTGGGAGAAGCAGCACCTGCGTATGAACAGTTCGCATGTTGTTCAGCTGTCCCCTGTCCTCTATCAGTGGTTCCTTCGAATCCGCCAAGGAGCGGGACCCCGAGGGCAGGACACGAGATGCGGCGGGAAACGTGGATGGAGGTTGAGGTTGAGGTTGAAGTTGTTTATGCAGTTGAAGGTCAGAGTTCTTCATCAGACACTGCAGGGTGTTCATCATTGGCGGTAGAAGGTGCTCCGCCAGAGTACGCTCCTCCATCGCGGGGGTTGTATGTCCCGAGATCGTTACCGAGGAAGGGCTAGAAGTAAAAATGTCTCTTTCAAATAAACGCGTCCCAAGAAATTGAAATACCGCTCCGCGCTTTTTCTTGACTCTGCTTGGTCGTCAATTAAAGATACAGTCAATTACAGATCAACCAATCGCGAAGCAATAAAAAAGGCAAGCATTTCTTGCAATTGAGCTTTAATGGGATGAGATGCATTTTTCTACATTTTCAAACTTTTTTTTTTTTTTATTCCGCATCTTCTTCTCAACCACACGACAAGAAAAAAAACCCCATTTTAACAAAAGACGAAGAAACCCCGCCTTCCCTAATTTCCACATATACATTACATAAAACACACCAATGTCGTCTGCAGCCAACCGCCGGATGCTCAAAGAATATCTTGCCGTCCAAAAGAACTCGGCAACAAGGCCCCATCTCGAACTACTCGCACCTGTCCACGAGGACAACCTTTTGCACTGGCATGCTATTCTCTTGGGAACTGTAGACTCTGCATATGAAGGAGGACGGTTTAAACTGGACATTGTGATCCCGACATCGTACCCGATTCAACCACCCACAATACGCTTCACGACAAAGATTTGTCATCCGAATGTACACTTTAAGGTAAAAA
>MU617494.1:0-11947 GCA_025201705.1 Dissophora ornata
GTTTGATGAAGTGACAGGAGAAAGGAAAGATACTCATGGTCAGAATCAGTTGGCACGACGACACGATACAAAGAGCCGAGACAACGAAAGGACTAAGGCCTTTCCCCACCCCCCATCTTTGTGTGTCGCAAACACACTATTTCCTTCAGAGACAGCACTCTTGACGAATTCGTCACTGTACGTTTAGCGACGTTCGGTGACGTAATTATGGCAAGAATTGTGCTGTTTTCAGCAAAATCAGAGGTTGTGCTACTTCCTAGCTACTTTCTTCAGCGATTTTTTTTTATGTTTCTGGCAAAAGACAGAATGGCAAAGAACAATGTACCCAAACCTACAACAGCGGACATAACGCGCAGAGGCGCTGACATTCCCTGTGTGCTCATCTCGCCTGGAGTGAACTGGCACGATTGGTGGTGCGCGTGAATGGCGCGGCTGATTGTACTGCCAAGCGTCTGCAGGGTGTACTTGCAAAGGAGCACGCTCCCATTTTTCAGATTGTTTATTTTCTTTTTCCAATGGCAGAGAACTGGCAAAGACAAAAAAAAATATGCGAAAACAAACGAGCAGCAAGCGACTTGGCCTCCGTCCTGTGTTTCGTTCTGATCTCTCATCTATTCCACCTCGGAATATCAAAAGTGATCTCTCTTTTGCTTCCCTCTCAACGCAAGGAATAGAAAAAAATTTGTCCCTGTTTTTTTTGTTGCCCTCTCTTCTCTTTGCTCTCCAGTCCTCCTTTTTTTTATTCTGCTCGTTTCCGTGTGCTTCTCTTTTTCCTCTTGTTGCAGCGCTGCCCATCCCTTTCCCTCCCATTTCACTTCCCCTCAACAAAGCAGGAAACACACACACACACGGACCCACCATGGCATCCATCGGAGAGATCCTCTTGAACACCCTCTCGCCCGGTAAGAACCCTAACCAAACGGCATCACCGAACTCCCAGCTGCTCGATCCATTTTCTGCCACTTTTCTTGGCTCATTCCATTCGTCGCCGAGGATTTAAAGGCGCGTGAGGAATAATTAAAGATACTCCTCCGACGGCAACCAGACTCGGAGACACTGTCACCTCGTCGCAACAGGAGCTTGGACGACAGCGCACTGTTCGTAACGCGAATCCTCCACGGAGTCGTGTTCATGAGAGCATGAGCTTTTTTTTGATGGCGTATTTTTTTGCTGCCGTCCATATGCAGCATCCTTTTGTAATCCAGCTGTGGATGCATGTGCTCACTATTACTCACACATCTCTCGCCGTTGCTAATTTAGATCAGCAAATTCGTGAGGCTGCTACCACCCAGCTCGAGACCGCTGCCAGCGAAGACTTTGTACGTTATTCCTGTTTATTCCCCACCAGCCAGCCCTTTCCTGGTCTTTGTTTGCCGCAGCGGCTCTTGTTATCTTTTTTTTGGCGAGTCATCAAAAGGCCGCAGTGTGGTTCAGGGGACACAGGACTGAAGAAACGAAGCTGGAGATAGATGACAACTGTGGCAACTGGACCTCCACACCAGCCTTCTTCTACCCACTTGTTGAAGCGGGCCCGCCAAGGAAGTAGCGGTGTCAGTGCGGTCTTTATTGTTAATTTTGCAACAAACAACAGAGGCAGTGGGCGTGGATGCACAGTGCAGCAGTGCGGTGGCGCTTGTGGTCATGCAGGGCGAATTTTAGCTGTCGAATCTTTTAGGCTGCATCTGTCTGTGATGAGCTGAATGAAATAAGAACTTGACCTGCTGACCCGTGTTTTTATTTTTTCCCATCTCTGTACTATCCCCATAGAAACAATATGTGGTGATGCTGTGCCAGGAGCTCAGTAACGAGCAAAGTCAGGCTCGTATCCCTGCTGGTTTGGCTCTCAAGAACGCACTGACAACAAGAGTAAGGCTACATGGCAAAACACTACTTGTCTTGTGCAATTGATTAATGAGGGTTTCGCCTCACTCACCAACTTGCTCCATCATTTTTTTTATCCATGTAGGAATATGCACGCCGTGGGGAAATGTCTACCCGCTGGATGATCATTGATGCGACTACAAGAGATCAAATCAAGAGCCTGGTATGATTGCCTTTCTCAGACCGATACTCGACTTACGTTGACTGATAGCTTTGCAATGTGGCTTGCTGGGCTAACAATTTCTGCTCTGGTTGCCATCACATTATCGATGTAATTCAAAAGGTTCTTGCTACTCTCGGAACCCCTGATCTTCGTGCTGGTGTTGTCACAGCTCAGGTTGTTGCCGCAATTGCCGCTATCGAGCTTCCCGTGGGCGAATGGGAGGATGTTATTCGCCTCATGCTCCAGAACTTGCAGACCACCGATAATACCAACTTGAAGCAGTGCACCCTTCAAGCCATTGGATTCGTTTGCGAGACTATTGTAAGTTGGAAAAACAAGGCTTGCTGAAAGGCAAATCGTTAGGCCCTTTAGAGCTCTCTTTCCTCATGTTTTTCTCCTTTTATCAATTAGCATCGCGATATTTTGACTGCTCAAGCAAACAATATCTTGACAGCTGTTGTCCAGGGCGCTCGTAAGGACGAACCCAGCGAGGCTGTCCGGTTGGCCGCTATCAGTGCCCTTTACAACTCTCTGGAGTTTGTCGAAGAAAACTTCAAGAGAGAAGGCGAGCGCAACTATATCATGCAGGTTGTCTGCGAGGCCACTCAAAGCGGGGATGTCCAGGTTCAGATTGCCTCATTCGAGTGCTTGGTCCGCATCATGCAGCTGTATTATGAACACATGCCATTCTACATGCAGAAGGCCCTCTTCGGAGTAAGTGGATCGTCTGGATTACTGTTCTCTCTTATGACATTGCCGTACGAATTAATTGAAAGATGTATGACTAAACGACTCCCATAAATTGCGTCGCGATCACAGCTTACTGTTCAAGGAATGAAACACGATAACGAGCGCGTCGCATTGCAAGCTGTTGAGTTCTGGTCGACCGTTTGCGAGGAAGAAATCGACATCGATGGCGCTAGACAGGATGTAGGTGTTGCTTCTGGCTACATGAGTAGGTTGTGTTCTTAAAATCAGTGCCGATGCTTACAGTATTTCTTAATATTGGATCCATGTTTTCTAGGCCTACGCGAGTGGAGCTGAACCTGACGTGGTGAGCTACAACTTTGCCAAGGCTGCCCTCCCAGAGACTCTGCCCGTCCTTTTGCAACTTATGGCTAAGCAGGATGAGGATGACGAGGAAGACGACTGGAACCTTTCCATGGCTGCTGGCACATGTTTGTCACTGACAGCTCAATGTGTTGGTGACGCCATTGTTCCCCCAGTTATTCAATTTGTGGAGGCTAACATTCGCAACGCCGAGTGGCAGTTCCGTGAGGCATCTGTCATGGCCTTTGGTTCAATCCTTGAGGGCCCCTCGCAGGAGCTGCTCGTTCCTCCCGTTGCCCAGGCACTACCTTTTTTGATCGAAATGATGAACGACCCCGTGATCAAGGTCAAGGATACCACCGCCTGGACTCTTGGACGCGTCTCACAGTCGTTGGTCGAGTGCATTAAGCCTGATGTCCATCTCCAGCCCTTGATCGAAGCTCTTGTTCGCGGATTGGAGGACTCGAATAGAATTGTATCAAACTGCTGTCTGTCGTTGATGAATTTGGCTGAGCAGCTGGAAGGAGTGAACGGCCCAGATTCGCAGACCAGTCTTATGTCGCCCTTCTTTGACGGAATCGTAACGGCCTTGATGCAGATCACTGACCGTAACACCAACGAGGCCTTTTCCCGCACCTCTGCCTACGAGGCAATTTCGATTATGGTCACCCACAGCGCTAAGGACACCTTCCCCACCATTTCGGCACTTTCCACGACTATTCTCGATCGCCTGGAGCAGACTATTCTTGTTCAGAATCAGATTGTTGGTATTGATGAGCGCAACAGCCACAGCGAGCTTCAGTCCAACATTTGCAGTGTGCTGACCAACATCATCCGCCGCGTTGGCAAGGATATCGCGCCCATTGCCGACCGCATCATGACCGTGATGCTGCAGCTCTTGACCGCCGCATCGAGGCATTCTACCATTCTCGAGGATGCATTTTTGGCTATTGGCGCGTTGACCACGGCTTTGGAGGCTGAGTTTGCTCGCTACTTGGAGTCCTTTGCCTCATTCTTGTTTAGCGCTCTTCAGAACCACGAGGAATACCAGTTGTGCTCGATCGCTGTGGGCTTGATTGGTGATATCTGCCGTGGCTTGGGCCCACAGTCAGCTCCTTACTGCAACCAATTCATGCAGACTCTTTGGCAAAATCTGCAGAGCCCTATTTTGCACCGCAATGTCAAGCCCGCGATTCTTTCGTGCTTCGGTGATATCGCTTTGGCAATTGAGGGCCAGTTCAGCAACTACCTCGATGTCACCATGGGTGTCCTTGCACAGGCATGCAACCTCAGGGCCGGACCCGTACGTGACAATGTTCGCCAATGCTGGATTGTCCATGCGACTGTGTGTTGCTGCTATGCTGACAATATTCTCATTTCTTCCTATGATCATTCGTTAGGCTGATTATGACATGATCGACTATGTTAACCAGCTTCGTGAAGGCATCGTTGATGCTTACGTTGGTATTGTCCAGGGCTTGAAGGCCGGCGAGCAATGTAAGTTGTCTATTTTGCACGAGAAATGCAGACAGGTCAGATCAAATCAGGTCGCTAACTCGTTCTTCTCTTGGTGTTGTTCTCTAGCCAATGCGTTGTTGCCCCACGTTCCTCATGTGTTTGAGTTCCTTAACACTGTTTACAACGACCCTGAGAGATCCGATAATGTGTTGCGCAGCATGATTGGTCTCATTGGCGACTTGGCAGACTCTTTCCCCAGTGGTGAGATCAAGCAGTTCTTGCTTGCGGATTGGATCTCACAGTGCTTGAAGGAGGGCCGCAGCAGTCGTCAGAACTCTGTCACGACTAAGGAGGTTGCGCGTTGGGCCAAGGAGATGGTCAAGCGTGCTACCGCGTAATAAACATACAACATCCCCCCCCCCAAGATCATGATAATAAAAGAAAGCTTACATCACGTTCATACCGCCATAGATGCAAAATCCAATACGTGATTACCGAGCGTGTCTTTTTTTTATTGCTATTTATCACCCTCGACAGCTCACACCGCATGGTGCGTTCGGTCGCGACGCCTTCCTTCTCATTCAACCTGACCTCGCTTCATTTTTAGAAAGAACTGTAGCTTTCATCTCAGACTGGGACGATGGCCAAGTAGAGTGGATGAATATGAGCGTTGGAGTAGACGGCATGGGTGTCCTTATCGACCACTTCGTCGTCTCGAACTTTACAAATAAAGTGTGCCAGGAACTTTCGTGTCAGACATTTGTTAACACCTCTCCAACGTGCGATCCCTACCCTTGGAGAAACATGGTGGGCTTTTTTGCATGATCCTAGATCAAATTTGTCCATTTTTTTTTGGAGTTCCGAGGTAGTTTAATAAAGACAAAGGTCGGCAGTGGCATACGCACATGGAGCAGAAGGGATTAAGGGAGGAGGAGAGAGGGGAAGAAGGGGAAAAAAAAGAAAAGCACGTACTCCAGTTATGCCTGTGCAGGCCAGAGTACTTCCATTATAATGACTGTCCTGAATGGACTCAGGTAAAGTATTGGAAACTTGAAATCTCTGAGCCCAAAAGAAGCCCTGCATGTTCCCCATGACTAGCCCACGGTGCATGAGATTGTACTTTGTTCGAGGGAGAGGAAAGGTAATGTGTAGGAGGATGCCAATGTCGCACAGCAATCCGTTCAGCCGCACTTCACAACGTTTTGGATGTTTTCCCTTGTGCGACCAGCGCACGCTGCATGGAATGAACTTTATTCTGCCACCGTTGTACATGCACCAATGTGGCCTTTTTTGCTGATGCTCTTGATTGCGGTGTAGGCAGCTTGAGACTCAAACAGGCACAGTGGCAAGGAAGGAAGGACAAAGGACAACTAAGGGCCTTTGCAAAACAAGAGCGGGTTTAAAAAAATCATGACTGAATCACAGTTGAGCACCTACTCCAGGACAGCAAGGGAGAGACGACTAACAAAGTGCAAAGAGTCATGCTCTCATGGTGAAGCGGCCTAGTTTTTCTGTGAGTGGGGGAGTGTCCTTTTCTCCTCCTGTGATCCTTTCTGTGAGCGAAGCCGCGAGTTCTCACTAGTTTACATGTCGAGACATGTTTTTAGCAGTCAAAAATATCCTGGTAGAAGTTTCCGGCGACCGTGCAACCGGCGTTAACGTTGCACACCCAGATCTTGATGTCCGTAATGTCATTGTTGGTGGCATGTGAACAGTAGCGGCCATCAGCAGTGCATCCATGTTTGCGACCAAAGTTGCACGTATTGCCATTCGAGACATTGGCACGGCAATTGAAGTTGCGGTCGCACCGGAAGGCGGCGACATCAATGGTGAGGCTGGTAGCCAGGGCGATGATGCAGACGATGAACTTGGAGGACAACATGGCTTGAAAGAATGGATTCGGACCTGGAGCAGAGGTGATGATGAATGGAGTGTGAAGGTGATGGAATCAAATAGAAATAAAAGAAAGGAAGAGAAAGAGAAAGAGATTTTGTTCTTTCGAAACTATGGACATGATCGAGAGAATTTTCCCTCATAACCAAGCTCGGAAGTCAAGAAAGGGCTATGTCTTGAAGACAGAGAGCTGAAAGATGCGGTGATTCAGGTAGCTGCATTGCTCGTCCTGGATCTAACCGTAGCAACGCCAATTTACTAATAAATACCAGGCAGACCACTCCAATAATAAATTATTTACTTGCTAGAACTGAGTATTTCTCGATGTGGCACCGCCTTTCCACCCCTCTCAATGCCATCAATACATACAAATAGTGAATTGCAACAAAACAAAACTACTTTGATCGCAAACTTTCGAGAAATGGTAGAGTTTACTCTGCAGTATGTCATGAAAACCGGTACTTTTTGCCAAAGTAGCTACTTTCTGCATAGGCGCGATACTGCCTCCGCTTAGTAAAAAAAAAAAAAAAAAACTGTGTATGACACGCGCTTCATGTTTTCCGTTGATACGTCCACCTGTCTTGTCAATTTAGACCGTTTTGAAGAAGTGATGGTGATATATTAGCATGGTTATTACCTACCCTGCTGAGGTTGTTAAATTTCAGGTTGTTCAGCCTGATCCTGAACCCGAACTTGAAGGCCTTCGGCGTGTATTCATCGATATTGATGACAAACGACTTTGCAAAGATCTTCCCACTTTGCCACGTCGAATTTCTGGACAAGTTGAAAGGACATAAGCGGCGCTCTGAAAACCATCAGGAATCGCAACGGTCCAAAAAAAAAAAAAAAAGTGGCAAAAAGAGGTAGAAGAGGTCGTAAAATAAATGCAGAAGCGCTTAGACTCTCCAAGCTTGTTTATGCGACTATGGAATGTGTGAAACTCACATTTACTGCGCGTCTATTGTCCTCGGTTCGACAGACTACCCACGCGTGACACAGTAGTCATTGACAAACGAACTTGCTGCTGTATTCCTTTCTTTACTGCTCCCACGCCTTTTCTTCATCGCCTTTGCCGCCATTCCCACACCTTCCTCGCCTTTGCCACCACTCCCTTTTTTCATCTCTCGCCTTCATTCTTTCCAAACTTTCTTTCGTTCGTCTTTGTTTTCTTTTCATTCCACGCATTCTTTTCATTCCACGCATTCTTTTCATTCCAAGCATTCTTTACAACCCTTGCCGTCTCTCTTTCATCTTTCAGTCTATTCAACACCATGACCGACAACCACTTCACCCTGTTCTGTCTTGTCGATGGAGAGTCGACATCTCAAGCCTTCTCTGTCGAAATCGACCGATCGAAAACAGTGGGGCATCTTAAGAAAGCCATCAAGGCCGAAAAGGCAAACAACTTCCATGATGTTGATGCCGATGAGCTCACTCTCTGGCGCGTCTCCATCTCCGACGACAATCATGGCTCTTCCATCTCGATTGATTCTCTTGACGATAAGACCCACCTGAACAATCCGAGGACACTACTTTCCAAACTGTTTCCCGTGTCTCCCGATGACAACACATACATCCTCATCCTGCGCCCTCCTCCAGGTAACGCAGACGCGTTTCGGTTACAATTGCCCTGGAGAGATTGCTGCAAAATATGGCTGCGTAAAATGATGATGACCTTGAAAAAGCCGGGTCCCATAACCAATAGCCTACATGTAGTCTCTTCCTTTGCTCTTCTATTTGCACTCAAAAAGAAAGACTGTACTCGTGTTTTCCTCCTTTAGTGTATCATACCAACGAATGTTAATATGATGGTATTGTTCACATTGTGTGGCTATCCCAACTTCTCCAGCGAGACCAAACTGAGGCTAGTTGTGGACGAAGCTCAGGAACTTAGCGACAAAGGTAGCACCAACTTTCAGTCATCTTCTCTACAAGCTGATCTTCGTCCAATGGTGTCCCGTTGTTAAACGGCTTTCGAGGGATTGGTGGTCGTAACGAACTTACTACCGCGGGACAGGATTGAGTATGCGGACTTTACACTAGACGCCAAGTAACGGAGAGGGTGTCAAGGTAGCACATTCCAGTTCTTTGGGAACTCTTGGTAGTGTCGTCTTGATGGTCCATTTTTTTTGGCCCCGAGTGTTTGGAGAGGTAAACTGTGTGCGTGGGGGTGTGGGAAGGGTGGTGAAGAAGGAAAGAAAGCAAAAAGTGTAGATGTTGAAAGGCGCAAAGGCTATTGGAATCTGAGGACCGTTTAGATGATCCAGAAAACACAAAGCCAGGCGATTTTTTTTCCATTGCTTTATTTTTGAATGAAAGAAAGCCGTAAATTGAGACGGGGGGAAAGCTCAATCGTCAAGGCTGACAATACTGGGAGGTAAGACACTGAAATATTAATCGTTGGACATCCATCCGAACGGGGAGCGTGCTTGGACTCAAAACCCTGTATTTATTTTTTGTTCCTGTTGAACTGTTGTACGGTGCTCACGACCTGAAAAGACGCGTCAACACCGACATCATGAAAGTAAATTAAAAAGAATCTCAAACTCGAACGAGCGCCAAGTAACATGGCATGACGTGCGTGTCTGTCGCGACCCAATGGAGTTCGTCGTCGAGAGACCTAGCATCCCTTGCCTTGCAGATGATGATAGCCGCGATAGAATACAACGGTCCTGAGCGTGGATTGAGGAACCGAGAGATACCCAAGTTCGTGCAGAGGGTATGACCTCTTCCAAAGAAATCTGAACCGATTTTGCATATGAGATTCATGAAGGGAATATGTGGTCAGCGCAATATCGACCATATAAGATCACTCGAAATGCACTGCTGGGGAGGGGTCACGGCACTTACTCAAGTAACTCAGAAGGGACCCGTGGTTGAGTATAGGTTGAACGGGGCAGTGTGGCTCACAGCACCATGTAATGGACTCGATTTCACTATAATCGTCTTTCATAGGAGACATAGTCCATCTACGAAGGCATTTGCAAGGTCCAACAAAGTGATAATAGTAATTCTTCCAACGGCCACTGTGGAGTCGCTGCTTCACTGTCATGGAATACTCGATTGTGTAAAGAGACTCGAGCTTGAATTGAAACACTTCAATAAAGTTGAAGAAGTCCTGCGAAGCACTAGTGCATCGCTTAATGTAGTGTCTCTCAGGATCCATGTTGGATGAAAAACCCCCCCGTTAGAAATTGTGGGTCAAGGTGTAGAGGTGAGTGAAAATGAGGAAGAAGGCGGAAAGGTAAAAGGAATGATGAACAGAGTGGGTTTGAATGAGGTGAAGAGGATCGACGATAGAGATATCGATCGTTCTAAATTTTGCTCTCTCGCATCACGAATGCCACAACTTTGAACATAAAACATGGCAAGGTCTGTTTTCCCTTTGGTTGGTTTTGATGTAAAATGAAGGGTATAATTCCCTCTTTGTGGAACTGATCCACACAAACGAGTGGAGAATGACAGCCTTGGTGGCAACGCCACGCAAACAAGGCTACCTATTCCTCTTGTGGTTTCTACACTGTTGCGATACGAAAGAGCCATGGCGCAAAGATTCTAACCGAAAGGGGGATACTGTCAAGAGTCGACATACAATCCAACGATATCCCCCTGTTTTAATCGTCGTTGCTCTTCTATGTTAGAGTCACTTTCATCAACAAAAAAAAAAAAAAAAAAAAAAAAAAAAAAAAAAAAAAAAAAAAAAAAAAAAAAAAAAAAAAAATAATAAAAAAAAAAAAAAAAAAAAAAAAAAACAAAAAAACAATACGCCCTCTCAAGCTCGAACGACTGCCATGTACACAGGGATGAGATTCGAGTTATTGTGGACTACAGAAGTATCACTGTCGATATCGTAGACGTCTCGAGCCTTGCAGACAAAAATGGCTAAAAGTTTGCCACTTGGAACACGACTTTCTGCATTAAGGCAGCCAGCGATCCCAGTTTTAGTTATAACGAGATGAGCCATTCCGCGAGGATCTGAGAAATCACCGCGAAAAAAAAAAAGAACAAAAAAGGGAGTAAGCGTTAATGGTCATTCATTGTTCAACCCATACAAGTTTTCAAAACAAAAAAAATTAAAAAATTAAAAATAAAAACGCGTACTACTATAGCCACTTTGGTATCCAAGATTAACGATCGGTCTAACGGGACATCGACGCTTGTCACACCAAAAAACGGACTCGATCACTTGGCCTCCGAAATCATGCCCGTCAGGGTGTCCTGGCTCTGGACCCAGGCAAGTACAATGGCCTGCAGGGTAGTAGTAGTATTCCTGCCATTCACCATGTTTAAGAGGCGTCGAAAGTTCGTCCGAGTAACGGATAACGTACAGTCCGTTCAGATGCTGCTGAAACACCTCGTTAAATGCAATAAACTCTGTCGAGTCCTTTGGAAGTTGCAGGACGGACTGGTTATCATCCTTGTTGTCAGGAATCTGCTGCGACGTTGGAGCTATCATATCGGCGGGACTGCGTGAAGAATTGAGAAGAAGTATGGGAAGATGTTGAGTAAAAAAAGACGTGTGAAAAGAGAAACGGATGGGGGGGGGGGAGGGGATTTTTATTCAGAATACTAAAAAAACTACTTTTGATACGCGAGAATTATCTTTAGATGGCAGTGAAAAAGGGCCTGTTTTGGTTCGTAAAAAAATTCTATTTTCACATTAAAGCCATTTCTGGGGGGACCTGGCCTGAGATGCTGAGAGTCGTTTCAATAAAGGAGTCTGTCCAAAAAAAAAAAAAATAAAATAAAAGGCTTCAGGATGCACGACATTCCCCCTGTCCTAAATGTTGCAAAAAAGCGGTAGCGGCAGACAAATGAAACACGACGCGTTTTATACTTCAAACCTTGTTTTCTGCATTATCCTCTGAATAACGCGTCTCCCAAAGATCTGGGGATGTTACCCACCCTCATCTCTTATCCAAACAAGACCTGATAAATTTCACTGTCGATCGACTCATGATAATGGTGCGGATCTGAAAGGTAGAGAACAGCAAAGACGTGGGCTAGTCGTTCATCCAGTGAGACCCTCCTGGAATGGGACACTAGAAAGGGAGGGGTTATTTTATTACAAAACTACAAAGTTTATTTTTTTTTATTTTTTTAGTTTCTACAAAAAAAAAAAGGTATCTGTCTTTTTTTTTAAACATTTCTTGGCCATCAAACAAAGAAAATAATTCAAGCGTCGTTGACACGAACGATTGCCAAATAAGCCGCAAGGATGTTTTCGCTACCCAAGACCAACGAAGCGTCTTCAAAGACCCTCTGAGCGTTCTGGACCTCACAGACAAAGATCGCCGAATATCCCGGTCCCACCTCGGCTCTTTGATGAAGAAACCAGTCGTCGACTGCGAGGTCGTTCAAAAGAATGTGCCTCTCGCTTACAACAGCTGGAAGATTTGGGCATAATAAAAAAAAAAAAAAAAAAGCTTTAGAACGGGATATGCGGACGCATTACAAGTCTTAAAAAAAACCACGCGAACAAAATAAAAAAGGACGACAAAA
>MU617495.1:0-11947 GCA_025201705.1 Dissophora ornata
ACAAAAAAGGACACACATACTGCAACCGTGCCAGAGTACTTGCGGGTGACGGATGTCACAGTCTGAAGGAGCAAGACAGCCAAGGGCATCCGTGATGCCCAGACGCGGTAGAAAAGCATGACAGCGAAACCGCTGACTAAGGAGAGCCCACCCCACAAGAGCTCGCCCTGAAGGAGCTCAAAAACGCCGGCGCCGATAGCGACAACAACGCTAAGGATGAACGAGGTCTTAATAAGGAAGGCAGTATGGCGCTGGATGAGCAAGAAATAGCCAAAGGACAGCGCAAAGCTCACGCCGACAGAGGAGAGGACCAGAAAGGTAACCGAGTGGTCGACCGCAAAGGCGTTGGTGGCAACTGTGGTGCCATCCTCGAGGACCTTGTAAGGGTTAGCGAGGTCATTGTAGTAGGCCTTGAAGGAGTAGAAGTTTAGGCCTAGGAAGCCAGCAAAGTTGAGAACGAAGAGAGCGGTGGCCCAGACATCGTTGTAGCCGGGCTGTGCGACGAACTTTCCCGGGGTATGGTCCTTGGGGATAAGAGGGGCGTTATCCTGCGAGACGTATTGTGGTGGCAAGCGGTTGCTGGAACCTACTCCTCCGTAGTTGGGTGCTTCCATGGCTCGGTCTCTGCAGCGGTGTGTTGTGTGAGGACGAGGGTGAGAATGAGAATGGGGAGGAGAATGAGAATGCAGCAGGTGACGGAAAGAGAAGGGAGAGGCTTGATCAATCCTTTTGTACGGGGAATGAACAATGAATGCGGGCGGAGTAAGGGTCCTTCTAGAACGAGTCTTTTGTTTGCAGGAGACAAAACGCCAAGCAACGGTCTGTGTGTGAAAAGACCCCTTTTCGACTTCTGCGCATAATGAGTGCTGCGCCACGAATTGGCGATGGAGGTTTTGCTTCGTGCGAAGAGAGAGCGCCACGCCACGTTGACTATGCAATGTGTATCCATCCACTACACAGCACATGCAGCGCACCGTACCGGGCAAAAAAGGACATCACCATCCCAGACAAAAGTCTATATCAGTCTATCGTTCATTGCGAGAGATCCTGTGCGACACAGTTGTCCAGCGAGATCCAGAGGACATCCTCGCTGAACGTCATCTTTACCAATACGCATGCTGGTGTTTTGTAATAACTCCCTCTGAGATAAAGACATCCATGGGTGGTGTGCCAGAAGAATGGTGCTGTAAAATTCGTAGTGCCACGGTGCCTTGGTCATGCGATCCAGCTCCCAGGGCATAGGAACGTGATCTTGGAGAGCGTACGGATGGCGAACTGGATTGCTGGACGCATTATGGTACGCTAGATTGCTGGACGCGTAGTGGTGCGCTAGACGCATAGTGGTACGCTAGGTTGCTAGGCGCATACGTGTCTGACACCCTCCGGTTGTTGATCCTGTGCCTAGCTTCTCGCTCTTGCGGGTCCTTGCAGACGATGCATTCACGAATGCAGGTTTGTTTGTACGCCATCGATACCGTCGTGCTTGGTGGGATGATGTCTCGGCGCCATAGTGTCTTTGCAGGTGCAGTCGATTGTAGAAATCGGCCTCCTTCCTTTAGAGGGAAGGATACGAGCTGAGCGCTTGTCTCGGATAGGCTCCACTGCAGTGGTGGCGATACTAACAGAGATACTCAGGATGGGCGCTACTCCTTTTTCAGCAAATGAGCGGTGGGATGATTTCTTTGTCGCTGTAGAGTGAGTTTAGACCCAGGCTACGATCGATCAGATAACAGGGGGGAGAAAGAGAGAGCGAGAGACAGAGAGAGAGGCACAACGGTGGATGTGGACATGTGGGTTGGATGTGGCGGATCTGTCCAGGATAGACTACATGAATGCATACGGGTGAGGGCGCGAAGAGCCGCGCAAGAGCGGTACAGATGCATATCGATGCAGACAGGAAGAGCGGGTGCGCGGTATCATTTTCTTCCTGTGCCACCCAGTCTGGGCAAATAATTTGTCCTCTGCAGAGTGGGCTGATTTTTCTCGCTCTCTGTCGTGTTGAACTCGCCATGCTGAACTCGCTCCTTCCTGCGCAGAGCCGGAATACATCTGGAAACCCGTTTTGCATTATTGCGCTGCGCGTGTAGAACTCGACCGTTGGAATCGCCAGGAAGGAGCTCCTCTACCAGGGTTCCCAGTCTTCTCTCTTTCTCTTTTTCTTTCCCGTGTTCTCTTCTTCTTCTCCCTCTTTTCTCTCTCTCTCTCTTCTTCATTCCTTCATCCACATTCACTCCTCCAACGGATTCATACATTCATCATGGATGACTTCCTGGAACTAGCAGACCAATACGTCTTCGACGCTGTCTACCGGGCCTTGCCCGCAATCCCAGTTCCAGATCTCATCGCTGCCACCGCTGCCATCCCTAAATGGTCTGATCTTCCTGTCATCCTCTCCTCATCTTCATCCTCCCCTCTCGCCACTCTCGCTTCCCTCGCCCGCAACGTCGCCTCCTCGGCGCTTGGATCCAACCTGACCCTCGACACTCTCCCCGCCGATAACATCGTCCGTCAGGCATTCTCCCTCCTCATCCTCACCTACCTTGGCGCTTTGGGCATGTATTTTGGCATGGCTGCACCCTCCTACTTCTTTTTCTTTGACCAAAACCACAAGAGGCACCCCAAATTCCTCAAGAACCAGGTCAAGCTCGAGATCATGATGTCCATGAAGGCTCTCCCAGGAATTGCCATCATGACCGTACCCTGGCTGTTGGGCGAGGTCCGTGGCGGTAGTATGCTTTACACCCATATCCATAGCCGGGACAACATCGTACCCATTGTCTTCAATCCCCCCACATCTGTTATCCAGCAGAGTGTTGCTGCTGCTGTCGCGACAGCTACCGGCGTCAATGCCACTGCTGCTGCTGCTGCCGCTGCCGCTGCGAGTGCTGCCGCCAGCACTGCAGCGCGTGCAGCCAAGTTTGGACCATTGGCACCCCTGGTTGAGCCCCTTATGGACGGATGGGGTTACGTTGCTTTCAGTGTTATCTGCTTCCTGCTGTTCACGGATTTCGGTATCTACTGGACTCATCGCTTCTTGCACCATCCTTTGGTCTACAAGAGACTCCACAAGGTACATATTTTTCTTTTCATTTTTTGCTTTCCCATTCATTTGATGCGGCATTCCTGTATCTTTTGGGATTGTTTATTTGTTTATAATAATGGGAACCAGATCGAGTAAAGGGAGGGAGAAAAGAGGGTCGATCATCTCTCCTGCAAGGAAAACTTGTGTGACGTTCAAGAGCGTGTATGTCCTGGGCGTGTTCTCAATTGAACAACCGCACCAGCCCGAACAAAAAATTTACCGTTTTGTTTACACGTTCTTTTCCGTCGTTTTAGCCCCATCACAAGTGGATCATCCCTTCGCCGTTCTCGTCGCACGCTTTCCACGCAATGGATGGCTATCTTCAGTCGTGCCCCTACCATATATTTGTCTTCTTGATGCCCATGCAGAAGTACATCTATATGACTATGTTCATGGTCGTCAATCTCTGGTCCGTTCTCATCCATGACGGCGAGTACATTGTCTCAAGCCCCCTCGTCAACTCGGCTGCCCACCACGCTGTCCACCACTTGTACTTCAACTACAACTATGGACAGTACCTCACCTTCTGGGACCGCATCGGAGGCTCGTACCGCAAGCCTGACGACTCCATGTTTGACCCTACCCTGAGGATGGACAAGAATGTCTGGAAGAAGCAGGCAAAGGACATCGATTCCTTTGATGAGAACGGAAAGCCTACGGACGCCTCTGACAACACCTTCAAGTCCAACGAGTTTGCCAAGCCCAAGGCTGTGTAGACTTCCACACTCCTCACCCTTTTACCCCCCCCCACATCTTGTAGTAACATTATTATACATTTGATCATACAATAGAATAAAACTACTTAGCATAAATATTTGGAGTGCTGCCTTCAGGTCGCGTTGTCCTGCAGAAGAAGGCGTTTTTGCAAGCGCTCAAAAATGTAGTTCAGGACCACGCGTTTTGATTGAGTGCACCTAATAATAATTATTATCCTTTGGCTATCGAGCCATATTCCATGTCCCATTTTTTATAGAGATCCAAATCTCGATCGCTCACACTCGCCCGGACCTGCGACAGCGCCTCCACAAAATCGCCGTGGTTGATTGGTCGCAGGGCATCCAATCCAATCTCCAAGATATCCCCCTGGATCGCCCGCACAGGTCCCAGGGCCGCCTCACGACATAGTCCCGTCATATCCGACCCCGAGTAGCCCGCCGTCCGTTCACAGATATCCAAAATCTGTTCTGGCGTCAAATCATGTGGCTGTTTCTCCAGCAACCTCGTCATTAGCCCATGACGGCCCTGACTCTCTGGCAAAGGAATGTACAGTCGCTTCTGGAACCTGCGTCGCGCAGCTTCATCAATCTCCTGTGGTCTGTTCGTAGCTCCCACAATCAGAATCCGATCCTCTTCTCCCCCAACACCCACTCCATCGAACTGGACCAGGAATTCAGTTTTGATTCTTCGCGAAGCCTCGACCTCGCCATCACTACGCTGTGTCAACAGTGAATCGATCTCGTCCATAAAGATGACTGCCGGCTGGTGACACCGCGCGACTGCAAACAGTGCTCGAACCATCTTTTCTCCATCGCCGATCCATTTCGAGGTCAATGAAGAACTGCTAATGCTGAAGAACGTTGCCTTGGACTGACTTGCGATACACTTTCCGATCATCGTCTTTCCTGTGCCTGGTGGGCCAAAGAGAAGCAGACCTTTGGGTGGTCTGCGGAGTCCAGTAAAGATGTCAGGTCGAAGCATGGGCCATGTAATAGTCTCCTTGATAGTCTTTTTGGCGTGCTCTAATCCAGAAATATCTTCCCATGTCACTATTGACAGTGATTCCATGATCTAGAATTATTTAACGGAGAAACCATTAATACCCACGCTATACACACACAGACGCGTTTTCCATGGATCTGAATAGCATCCCAATTATACCTCATTATTGATGGCTTCAATCATCTTGGGTTCGATATTTCGTAGCCTCTCATCCACAGGTTCATCCGACTTGTTTGTCATTCTCCTAATCTGACCAGCCTTCGCACCTTCATCCCCAGTCTCCGCATCATTGTCTCGATTGATCGGCGACCTGAATTTGGGTCGCTTTGTTCCGAGCATCCTTGACTTCAGTGTGTTGCCTGCAGCTCCAGGACCGTTCATTCCTGCATTCATGTTCGCATTCGTATTTGTGGGTCCGTATCCGCTGCTACCACCATTCGTGTTATTATTGATGTAAGGGTTGTTCATCGGAGCGTTGAATCCACCTCGGTTTTGGAAGTGGTTCGCTCGCTTTTCTTCGTTGTGCTGTTCTTCAATAGCCTACAGGTCGAGGGTAGCGGAGGAAATTGTTGTTAGGATCAACTGATTTATAGAATGCAAAGTAACGAAAGGATAGAATGCGCGATCATGTTTACCATCTGTTCCTTTGCGGTGATAAAATGCGTGTTTTTTGCGCTGTTGTCGGCCGGTCCGTCAGATCGATCGCTCCATGGCTAGCGTTTTTTTTTTTTTTTTCGGTAGGAAGGCATTAATACAGTAGAAGCGGGATTACAGAAGCACAAAATCACACGGAAGTCTCATACCCGCTTCTTTGGGCGATCTAGCCCGTTCGAAAAGTTCACTACCGGCTTATAATCCGGTACAGGCGCTAGATCAGCCCTATCGTCGTCCTCCTCTTCATCGCCATATACAACATACTTCGGTCTCATTGTCTGAGATATTGATGTTGGCGGCGGTTGCGCAGAATGATTTGCTGCTACACTGATCAACGGATTTCGGATATTCCTCAGGATGTTTCCATTTCCATTGACGGCTCTTTCCTCTGTCCGCGTCCTTTCGTGGTCCTCATGTTTCGGCGAGCCAGCTGTCTTGACATCGCCCTGCTTGATTATTATTGTTGATGCTGGAGTTGGTTGGGGGCTGTGGTGCTGAGCAGGAGTACCAGATGACTTGGGACTATCAGCTATTGAGACATCATCGCTCTTGAGTTCCTTTTGTGCCGATTTCAATTCCTCCGCTTTCGCCACTTTAGCCGCCACAGCGTCATCTTCTGCCTTGTATTGACTAGCTCGCTCTTCGAGCAGTTCCAGCGACTGTGGGACAGAGAGTATATCCATGTCTGGTTCGCAGCTCTAATGAACAATGTACGGGATTTGTCCAGTCAGTGGACAGATTAATTTGTACGCGGTAAAAAGAACTGCTGAACATTTTCCAAAGGGTTATTGTCGTACCAATACTGCAAGATCTTTTAGACACATCCTGTAATCGTCCATGTTACCCTCGTTTGGGTTGATAGCCGACACAAACCCGCGCGCTTTCCTCTTCTTCTCCAACGCCTCATCCACTCTCGACTTGACCCGATCCAAAATACTTTTACTGTTATTGCTGACTGTATCGGCAGCGACAGTACCCGCTGCCGCCTTTGAGCTATTGTCGGATGGAGAAAGACTTTTGTAAAGACAGGTTTCGAGGTACTGTTGGTGATAATGTTGCTGTAGGGTCCTTGCGTTCCTGCGCTGAAGTGGCGTCAAGAGACTGTCGTCGGCTTCTGCGGAGAGAATGAACTGAAGGGCGCGGTGGTGGGAGGCAGAGATGATGGGGAGGTTACGTGTCGCACGCGCGCTGATCGCATGCGCATTGGCCTGGTTCAATCTGTCGTCCATTCTTTTTTTTTCCAGTCGGGTCAGGTCAAGCTTCCAAAAAAAAAAAAAAATCGGTGGCAAAACCAGAAAAATGAAAATCTGCATTCTTTTTTTTAACAATTTGATCTACGCGTGGCTTGTGCCTGGATATTCCCCCCCTCACTCTCAACTCTTCTCCACGTTCAGTCGCGTCAAAACCAAAAGATAACGTTACAAAAAAAAAGCTTTATGGTGTATGAAGCACTGCTGTTCATTCTAGCACAATGTGCCCTTTCGTCCTGTGTCGATCTTTACTCTTCCTATCTATTTAACCAATGACAATCTTGTTGCCCTCCTCAAACGAGTAAGCAGGGATCTCAAGGTTAAGTGGTGCGGGTCCCTTGCGAATACGACCAGAGATATCGTAATGGGATCCGTGGCAGGGGCAGTACCATCCACCATAGTCACCAGCCTCACCAATTGGGACACATCCCAAGTGGGTGCAGACACCTAATTGCAGACAGAAAAAAAATACAATAGAGTACGTGAATATCATCAGCCGCCTGCTACTAAATGTAGGCTGCCCAAACTGCAAGACGCGGTTCACTTACCCAACATGACCAGCCACTCGGGCTTTTGGGCACGTTCAGCATCGTTTTGGGGATCGCGGAGCTCAGTAATGTTGACAGAGTTGGCCTCCTCGATCTCATCCTGAGTACGATGTCTGATGAAGACGGGCTTTCCACGCCACTTGATCGTGACGTTGCGTCCCTCGGGGATGGTGCTGAGGTCGACTTCGACCTTGGCCAAGGCCAAGACATCAGCAGAGGCAGACATGTTGGCCAAGAAGTCAGCGACGGTAGTCTTGGCTCCGAGAACGCTCAACGCACCGGTGGTTCCGACCATAAAGTACGAGAAGGCGCGGTTGGTCGAGTCGCCCGATCCGCTCTTGTACTTGTCAAAGTTGGGGATTTCGGTGGTCTCGTGGGCAGACGTGTGGTTGAAACGCTTCTGCTGGGCAAGACCGGCGGGGGCTAGAAGCGATTTATTTGAATTTGTTGATGCAGAAGGATTTCAAAAGTGAGTTTACAGAGTCAATTCTGGAAACACCTCCTGCAGCTGGAGTGCGCGCAACCCGCGTGTGATAATCCTGAAGAGTGAAAGTAGGTCGCGATTCTATGGTGCTGATCCGTGTAGACGGGCTGAATGGCGTGCAAAAACTTGAATTCCGATCGTTCGGAGATAATGACTCTGATTTTCCGGATCTTCCGTGTTCATGAATGTAGTGGCGACTACTGATCCAAGCCGAGAGCGAATGTGCATAAAGAGCTCACGTCAAGCTTCTTGAGAAGGGGAAAAATAGGACATACCGGTGACAAAGGTACGGTTGTTGTTGGGAGTGCTGGTGTTCTTCAGGTAGGAAAGGGAAGGGGTGGCGGGAGTCTCGTGGTGACCATGTCCGTGGTGGTCATCATCGCCGGACGAGTAGTGGGCCGACTTGTTAAGGACGGAGCGGACACCAGCGGCGGTGGCGGGGAAGGTGACGAAGGAGCGGTTCAGCGAGGCCGAAGCCAGCTTGGTAGCAAGGGATGCCATGGTGAAGGATGGGGACGTATGGATGAGAGTACGAGATTAGAACCTGGCGATTAAAAGTCGTCTCTCCTCTGCCGATGTCTTCCTCTGTGCAAGGTTGTTTTCGGGACCGAAAAATATAAAAAAATCGACGTCACTGGCCTTTGTAAACGCAAACACTATGACATTACAGAGGTCGGTGCCTGAAATGTTGGCAAGCGCGTCCAAGAACATATTTTGGGCAACCCTGACCACACCAGCCAGAGAGCTGAGAGAAATACGATTCCATTTATTAAGGTACGCTTCTCACGATACTATTATACAGACAAAGAGTGGGATAGTAGAGATGGATGAAATGCCGGTGCGTCCTGTTCTGGCCTTTAATTATCACCGCAGAGTAGTGGGACGTCAAAAGATACAGGCGATGGACCAAAACAATCGCGGATAGCAGCTGATGTAGAAAACAAAAGACTCGGCCCCTCCCTAGCCGAGTCCTCCATGAATGCCTCTGATTCTCCGCGCCAGCTGAATGTCTCGTTGCATGATAGTGACCCGTTTTGCATGAATCGCACATAGATTTCTATAAAATCAAACAACGGATCCTGACGGGTAAGTACGATCCGATCATTACGACTCAGCTTAAACTAAATCCAAAGCTTGAATCTCCATGTTCGAGTTGCATCCACTTACGCGTCCTCGAACAGATGCACCATAAATGCCTCTGTTGCCTCCTGTAGCGCCAAGATGGCTGCACCTTGCCACCGGAAACCCGCCGATTCGTTGGGTCGTCCCGTATATGACATTGATGTTATGAAATTATCCGCAATCTCTCGTACCTAACTCACAAGAGGCCAATACAAAAGTGAACAGTCGCAGTTTAGGTCCAAGCTTCCCGTGTTGGAGTTGGAGTTGCAGTCGATCTCCACTATGGAGCATTTTTGTATTGCTTGTCTGCTTGACTTACAACGCGTGAAAAAGGCAGCTTTCGAATCAGCAGATCTGTAGATTTTTGATATTGTCGGATCTCACGTAATGCGACCGTTCCAGGCTTGTAACGCCGATGTTTTGATGGTGGGATAGGGTCGCCTGATTTCACACGAGGGGTTGCAGTCCTGCCTGGTTGCATTCCTGCCGCTTGAAGGATCCGCCGTGGTGGCGCTGTCTGTTGTTGTGCGCCGCTTGAAGCTCCAGCGCCAGCGCCCGGGCGGGTGGGTATACTGGATGGAATATTAGACGCCCTGGCCATTCGAATTGTGTGTGTTGGTGGCGAGAGGGAAGATGCATTTCATCGCAGCGCGGTTGTTGTTGCAACATGCTGCACATGCGAACGCGAAAAACATATCACGTGTATTTCCCCTTAACTTTGTCCCCCCAGCTCTCGTTTTTTTTTCTCCAATGTGTGTTTCCCTTTTTTGAGAATCCATCCTTCTCGATCATCCCCATCCCTCCACTAATACACATAAACGCAATGGATTCGTCGTCAGGTAAGAAGATGCGCTCTGGATGTTGACAGCACCTGAGTACGGGGCATGGCACTGCAGGAAGTTCTGCATCCAGTGATGGCTTGGACCATGGTCCCTTTGGCACAAGTTTGCAGTCTGAAGACATAGTGCACGATTCCTCGACATGCATGGAATACCACTTTGCGAATGAACAAGTTGACCCTTGTAATCGCTGTATTTCAATACAATGAGTGGCGGCTCTTGCCTGCATTCCTTATTTTCTCAGGGGGCCTTTCCTGGTTTAGCCAGGGGCAGAGATCTAGACTGCACAAGAATCATCCAGCGATACATGAAACTGCGGCCTGCAGTTATTCGTACCCCCCACAAGCACCTTCCCTCCGCTCGAATACACACACCTTCACATTGGCTAACCTGTTAAATCCTTCTCTATTGATTTTCTAAATGCATAGCCAACGTTGATATTAAGAAGAAGCAGCAGCAGGAGGCTCCCACGCCCCAGAACACCCCCATCTTCTCTGCTCCCATCAACTCGTCTGTCCGCCCCTCTGTCGCCACTGTTGAGGAGGATATCGAGACCATCCAGACCCCCGGTATGACAAAGCTCCCTGCCTCCATTCCTTATCTCACCATCTTTATTTTCTTCTCCACAAGCGGAGATAAAGAGGATCCTCAATCCTTTTTGTGGCGATCCCCGTTATTTTTTATTACATCCCCCAACAAAAATAATAGACATATTAAGAGCTAGGAATCTATTATTGTCTACGATTTCCCGGCTGACATTTTTTCTTTTGCTTTCTTTGATTTTTCTGGCCTCAAGGTTCCTCGCTGTTGGCCAACAACCCCCAGCTCATGTCCATGTTGCAAGGCCGTCTTGGCGGTTTGGTCGGTGCTCCCTCGGGCTATGTCCAGTCCCTCCCTGCCGATGTCCGTCGCCGTGTCAAGGGTTTGAAGTCACTTCAGAACAAGCACGCCGTCTTGGAGGCCGAGTTCCAGAACGAGATCCTTGCCTTGGAGAAGAAGTACTTGGCTCTCTACACTCCCCTCTACGAGAAGCGCGCCGAGTTCGTCAGCGGCAAGACTGAGCCCACCGACGCCGAGGTCGCTGAGGGTGTCAGCGATGACGAGCAAGAGGAGGATCAGGAGGAAGAGGAGGAAGATGAGGACAAGGATGCCGAGAAGGTTGAAGGTAAACATCATCACTGGCCAGTTTTGTGGGACATCACGTTGCCTTTAAGATCAATCGAATCGCGATTGAACACATTGCCTCTGACTTTCAGCATGCTCACACATCACTGCCCCCATTATTGATAGGTATTCCCGAGTTCTGGCTCACCGCCTTGAAGTCTCACCCCCAGTTTGCTGATATCATCACCGAGAAGGACGAGGAAGCTTTGAAGCACTTGGTCGACATTCGCATGGCGTACTTTGAGAAGCCCGGCTTCCGTTTGGACTTTGAGTTCTCGCCCAACGAGTTCTTCACCAACACCATCTTGTCAAAGACCTACTACTACCAGGACGAGCCCGGCTATGGCGGAGACTTTGTTTATGACCACGCTGAGGGCACCACGATTGAGTGGAAGGAGGGCAAGGACCTGTCGGTCACTGTCGAGACCAAGAAGCAGCGCCACAAGGGAACCAACAAGACCCGTGTGGTCAAGAAGACTGTCCCCGCCGAGACGTTCTTCTCCTTCTTCACTCCCCCAGTTGCTCCTGAGGACGAGGATGACGAGGACATTGATGAGGACGAGGACTTGGACGAGAAGCTCGAGGCTGATTACGGTTTGGGCGAGGAGCTCAAGGATAGCGTTATCCCTCGCGCTGTTGACTGGTTCACTGGCAAGGCTCTTCAGTACCAGGACGATGGCGACCAGTACGACGATGACGACTTTGAGTACGATGACGAGGATGATGAGGAGGATGACGATGAGGATGATGATGAGGATGATGATGATGAGGGCGTAAGTACTTGATATGTTTTCCCGAGGATCCGGTTCTCCTACCATTGTATTCTGTTCGCGATGCTGACCCTACTTAATATTCCATGTGATTGAATCTAGCTTCCTGCCAAGGACGAGAAGACCCCTGAGTGCAAGCAACAATAGATTCGTTTTCTTTCCATAAAATCTACCCAAAGAGACTCCAAACCATTGCATGCTTCTCCACCCACTTGATCCTCTATACTTTTCTTCTCATAATCTGTTCTTTCTCACCACACACAGCAACACTCACTTACCCACATTCATCTTTTTCATACTTTTTTACACCAAAAA
>MU617499.1:0-11890 GCA_025201705.1 Dissophora ornata
GTGCTGTTTTTTTTTCCTCTGGAAGAAAAAAAACGGTGTGGAGGAGTTTTTTTTTCGGTCCCGGTGTTGGGGCTTGTTTTTTTTGACTCCCCTCTTGCGCAAAGGGGTAAAAAAATAAACGGGTTATTTTTTGGGCCATCGTGCTGTTTTTTTTCCCTTTTGGCAATAAAAAAAACGGGTGTATGTGGGAGTGTGGGGGTGTGGGGGTGTGGGGGTGTGAAGGTGTTTTCTTTTTGGGTCACGTACCGTTTTCTTTTGACCTTGGGGACTCAAAAGAACAACGGGGTGCGATCACCAGACCACGTCCTCGTCGTGCACCCTGGGCAACTCAGTGAGTTGGCAGAGATTCTGGTTTAGAATAGTGAAGTAATAGTAGAGAGTCCTCTTCCAGAGAAATAAAATCACTTCTTTTCGCGATGAAAAAAAAAAAAAGGAAAGAAAAAAACTACCGATGCTTCGGACAACGCGCTATTCGACGCAGGAGCCGTTGGGACTTTGTTTGTTTGGTCAGTGTCGGCATTCAGCATTGAATGAGTGAAATGAGCGACTTTTCGAGTGTGCATTCAGCGACGATCTTCTCGCCCTCGGCGACAGAAGTCTCTTTCCCGCGCATCCAAGGGCGTGCGTGGTCTTGTCTTCGATCTTGTTTGTTTCTCCACAACTTAAGCAAAAATCACATCAAAGTGTCTTTGTGGTCATTATCCGTGCACCGCAAAGACTTGGAATAGAGCTTTGTATAACGTGCTTCTACCACGAACATTAGCTATCATTTCTAATTGTTATTAGGACTGAAGGGCTGTTGCTTTGGGGAACCACTTTGCTGCCTTGGCCGTGAACTCCTGCAACCGACTTGACCTCAAACTCTTGAGCATTTTCTTCGCCAACAAACAGTTCTCCAACGACCGCGTACTTTCGTACTTGTCGCTGTCTGCCATCAGGAACAAAATATCCTCTGCCTTAGCCTTGTTGTTGACAGGGTCGATCAACGAGACTGCAATAGCAGCCGAGACCAGGTGAGGGACCGAGCCCTCCTCCTTGTTCTTCTCCAGGAATGCCGCCGTGAATCCAGAGAGATCCTTGCCGTAAGACTGGTACAAAGTGTTCCAGTGATTGTCGATCACAGACTTGACAGTAGGCTTGAGAGAATCACCGGCCTTCTGAACCGCGAGAGCAAAGCGGACGAGTTGCTCGTGGAGAGTAGCGCTGTTTGCATCGATCTTGTGGGACTTCAGCAACGCCTTGAGGGCCAAGAGCAGCTTGTCTACAGGGTCATTTAAACAATAATGTTAGCATCGAATAGCTCTCTCTCTTTCTCCTTTCCATGCATCGAGTCAGACACTTACTCTTTCGGATATAAATCTCAAAACCCATCAAATGAGTCTCGATACGCTCCGTTGCCAATTCCTGCAGCGGCTTCAACAACTTGAGTGCCTCTCCCAGGGGATCCTCCGTCTTACTGTACTTGAGACCCTCGGGGTCCTGGTCAATCTTGCCGCCTTTCTTAGTAATCTCCTGGGCTGCCAGGACCTTCTTCTCCTCAGCTTCCTTTTGTGCCTTCAGCTCAGCCTTGCGTTGCTTGCTGCGGAACTTTTTCTTCTCAGCCTCGGTCATGCCCTCCATCTCTTCCGAATCGCCGCCATCGGGCCTGTCGAACAAGGCCACGTAGCACCTGACAGCGTTCTGGGCAGCACGAACGTAGTAAGGGTGCGAGCGCAACTGGTCCTCCAACTTCAAAAGCCTAGAACGGTAAAACGGTGGAGTAAATGCACAAGGCATCTTTAAGTCACGGCCACAAAGTTGTAAAAATCCATGGCCCACAGGATGCAAGTCAACTTACGAGATGTAGGCCCTCAAAGTCATCTTGCGAAGGCAGTACATGTGAAAGTCAAACTGGTCCTCCGTGAAATCGTTGAAGTGCTGATGTTGTCATAAAAAAAAATCAGATTTTTGCAGATCGCTCAGAGTTCACACATGATACAAAACTGTGAGGAAACAGTAATACCTTCTCGACCTGGTGAAAGCGCTTCAATGCACGTCCAAGCTGGTTTTGACGCTCATGACTCTCTCCGCACTCGAGCGAGAACCACGTACCCTGCATCTCCACAAGATCATTCAACGGGTCCGCCAGATCCGCGCGCGCAAACATCACCACGGTCTTCTCAGCCTCTGCCATATTGTCCGCACGAAGCATATACTTTGTGCACTTTGAATTGATGAATCGGTCCTGCAAATCCAACTCACGAGCCTCGTTTACGGCATTCATGGCTCCGACGAAATCGCCAGCATGCTTCAAAATGCGTCCCTTGGTCATGTAGAGCTCGACCAGGGTTGGCGTGTGCTCAATGGCACGGTTGATGTAAGCCAGAGCTTGATCCGAGTTGCGCCGGAAATCAAAGTGCTGCGCCAAAAAGTACAACGTCCAAAGAAGGGCAGTGGGAGGCTCCACAGTGGAGGACCCTGTTGAGACATAAACAAATTGAGCAATGTCAATGCAGCGCTCTGAGGAGTGTAACCTTCACAATCTTTGAATAACCGTCCTCTGTGTACCTGAATTGTCAAAGCTCTTCGACTTGTCCAGTGCTGCCAGGTATCCCATAGCAAGCTTCTCAACAGTCTGTTCCTTTGCCTTATCTGCATACAAGGTCTTGATGTTAACAAACAAGGATGGAACACCTTTCCTGAGCATGTTGCGGAGGTACTCGTCTGCAATCCTTTCAAACGCCTCGCCTGTTGCATATCTCAATGGCAGACGCTTTGCAGCATTGGAGCGAGGGTACTCTTGCTGCAACTGTTTGAACATTTCCAGAGTCTTAACCTGCTCTTCAGCTGACAGAGTTTCGCTGCCAAGCCCCACGCTCTTGCGGAGGCCGTCAAAGTACGCAAAGTTGTCCGGGTTTTGGGCGAGCAAGACCCTGTAGGCAGCTTCAGCCTGCTCTTGACGACCCAAAGCCAACAGGTACTGGGCACGCTTCTCCCTGATCGACTTCATGTCGCATACGTGCGCCTCGATGGTTCCCAAGTGATCCAGGGCAGCCTGATAATCACCAGTTTCCTCGATCAAGGAATTGTGGTACAACAACATCTCACTGTGCTCATAGTCGGGCTTCGATGGAATGTCCTGAGGAGAAATGAAACATGAAAAAATGAAAATGGCGTCGATGATCAAAAAATGGAGTCTTGGTCGATGGTGTTTCTGTTGTATCGAGGTCGCCAGTTGCTGCTTACTTTGAGCGTTCCCTCGTAGGCGGCCAAAACCTCGGTGCTCAGATCAGGCTTTCCCATCATCTGATATGCGATTGCCAGACCAATCCAAAATTGTCTGTTCTGAGGTCTCAACTCAAGCAGCTGGTGGCGAGTATCTGCGAAAGCCTCATAGTTCCTTGTGTGGATCTGAAGCAATGAGTAATCCCTCATGATCTGGAGGTTTTCCTATATATCAGCGAGGCATTGAGGGATGTGTCAGCAAGCATGTCTCCGTGATCAATCAATCCTGCAGTGGCTATCTCGTGAAGTTGAGAAGAATAGGCGGGTAGGGTACCTTGTCGATCTTGACGGCTTGCGAGTAGCACTTAAGAGCCTCCTCATAGTTCTTGTCAGATCGGTACACAAGACCAAAGACGTGCCAGCCTGAGACGGGCAGTGGTTGAAAACGAAGGTTGAATCGTCAGGATGACACATCACACATATATCGCTGTGTTTGTCGAAACAATGACACTCAATTGCACCAATTGAACCATAAAGCTGATCCTGGGTTTCCTTACAGACTGCGCTCTTCAGGTCATAGCGAAGGCCCTTCTTGACAAATTCGTACGCCTCTTCCTTCTTGTCAAGGTGGCTGTAGAACAATCCCTTCAAAGCGAGCGTTTCTAGATGAAAAATACAATTCAAAAGACCGTCAGCGACTGGGGTCGATATATTTTTCGGCTGATTTGATAGAATATTGTTGAATGCCTTGTCGATTGATGCGTACCTCCATGTTCTGGGAACCTTTTCAAGATCTGCTCAGCTCCCTTGAACCCTTTCTTATACTCCTTGTTCTCATAGCATTTCTAGTCCCGGGAGATTGTGTTTTGTTTTGTTTTATAACCAGGTGTTAGGTGCATACGCTGGGTTCAACTACAATCAATCGCGACACGATATGGCCTCTTTCATACCAAGATTTGCTTGAACAAGTTGGCTTCCTTCTGTGGCAGTTCTCTCATGGCGCAGACAATTGGCTAGAATGTGGCATTTACAGAATTGTTGCCGTTGAATGAGTGATCTGATGTTGAATGTTGCTCAGCTGTCCTGTGCAGCTCCTTGGTCCTGACTATAAGACTAGATAGTCACTCCTGTCGGTGGCTCTCTTTGGAGTAGCTGTTTTGCTTTACCTCGTATCCTCCTACGCTTCGACGTGTTGGTGTTGGGAATGAATGGCAAGTCAGGGGGGCGAGTTGTTTCCGTGAGTTGTGGAGGGGAGGGAGTGTCCTTTCCGAAGCAACTGCGATAATTTCGTGATTTAGATATCTGTGACGCAGTCAGAAAGAAAAAAATTGTAATTCTTGCTTTGAAAGGGAGAGGTGGATCCGGGTTGCGATGCAAAGGAGGAGCTCGACTGGCACCATGGGATCATAGTCGAGAAAGTAGTGAAGGACGTCCTTGAGTTTGAGGATTAGAAGCGATTGATCAAATCGATATTGCCCAACCTCGGGAGAGCATGATAAACTATGTATCAAATTTTGGTGTGAAAGGGAAAAACCAATACATGCACAGCAGTTTTTTTGGCGTCGATATGGTAAAAGTCCTCTTGTTAAGCGAAATAATTCTTGAACTGTTCGTCACCCACTTGAATTTCTTTCACGACTGCTGAGCCATTGACGCCAGCTTTGTGCATGCCCACAATCTGGTGTCGAAGGACTTTAGGAAGTGTCATGAGAAACGAAAGGGAACAATGGGTAGGGGTCGTTTTGTGAAGAAAGGCGAAAGAACATGATAACAACCAAAAAAAAAATGATCAATGCATTTTAAGCATTTCTCAAGGAGACATTGCGACTTCGGCAACTATTTTTGGTCAGAATTAATGAAGCTGACCGCAGGTGAAGCTTCTTGTGAGAAGATGACCTTTGGGTAAAGGATGTGGGTCGAGGACAATCCTCTGAGGGTTGCAATCGACCGGGAAATGGATCGTAGATGTCCTTGAAGAATCTCAGGACAGAAAATTCAATGTTTTGCCACCAAGTACACCTCTGTAGAAACCGATGGTTCCTGCGACAGTGTGCCACATGCACCGACCTTATCGGCATCCTGTGCAAAATAAGGCAGCTACTCTTTTCGCAAGACACCATCTCTTTCAAGCATGGTGTACTCGCGCAGTGTACTGTGCGCACACCAACCTTTAAGTATAAATACGTTTCCCTCACATCTTTTCTCATTAACAGCACTCCTCTTCTCTATCCCTAGACTATTCTCCACTGTACTGCCCACATTGCAAGGTCTTTGTGCATGGGTAAGTGATGGCAGGGCACAATATTGCCAACGTGGTTCGAGGCCACTTAATCAATCAACAACGACCCCTCTATCTGCAGCCCGTGGACAAGGACGGCTCTTACCCCTGGATATCAGATAGGACTAGTGGCAGCACAGGCAGCAATAGAAGGCCATCCGTCAATACCGCGTCGAGTCGAGGGTGTGTTGCTGGTGGGCGAAAGATCCATTGAACTTGAGTTCGTTTATTGCGAGTCTATCTCTTTCTCATCACTATTCGCATCAAAATGAAGACTATCATTTCTGAAAAAACTTTCTTCATGTGGATTGCAGAGATGAAGGATGTCTCTGTTGTTGACTCCATCGTCAAGAGGGAAGCGCCAAGCATCGAATCAGCCCCGCCCCTCCACTCCGCCAGAAGGAAAGAGGGTGGGAAGGGAAAGGCATATTCAAGCTTTATTATCTTTCTATCTTTCTAGAGAGTACATGTAGCATGTTTAAACACTCACCAATCAAGTATTCCGCATAATCGCCATCCCAATTGTACCACTTTACTCTCAGGCTTCAACCGTCGAAGGCAAAGTTTGACCTCTGCATATGTCCATGCCGACAATAAAAAAATCGTTTGGTGAAGGAGCTCCATTGAAACTGACGGAAAGAGTGAGATCAAGGCAGATGGCGTCGTTCCATGAAATTGACATCCTAATCTTGTTTATATCTCGTAGCTGCGTTTCGCTCCTCTTTTCTGAATGTATTTCCATCTGTTCATTCTCTCCACCCCCTTAGAGCATCGCCACCTCTTTGATCTGCATTATGCGCCGTATCCTCGCTCAACTTCTTCTCTGTAGAATGAAGGCATGCATGGCAGTTGTGTGAAGTCTGACACGTTTGGGGGGGAGGGAGGCCTATTTTTCTACCCCCTCCCCCCTGCATAGTTTATGCAAAGCCAAAAGGAGGTATAGACAAAACTTTTATTGACCCAGAAGCTGCAAATTACTCATTTCCTTCATCCGTCTTTGCACGCGAATCCATGAGTAAACTTTTTTTATACTTCTACTATTAAACAGTGCATGTCGCTAGTCTATGCATGAAAAGGAGTGGTTTATGCTTCCCTGGTCAAAAGAGAACCCGACCAGCGGGCGATGCGATTACTTGCTCGCTTGATTGCCTTGCTAGCCGTGTTGTGGGATACCCTGTATCCCAGCATCTTCTTCTTGTCCGCCGAATGAGGGAGTTCAAGAACCAGCGCTCCAGACGTTGATCTTGACTCGAGCTCCTGCAAATCTAATGACTTGCTACGAGGAACGACTGAGGTCAGACTCGCATCTCTTTGACGCTGCTGAACCACAAACTGCAGGTTTAGGAGTTCCTCCTCCTCCTCCTCGTCATCGCCTTTCATGGTCACTTTGCTCTGATAATGGGTCTTTTCCTCGAGCGCGCACTGCTGCTCGGTTTCAAGGTCCTTAGCATGGGTTGACTGGTGGTCCTTGTTGGCGAGATCGTTGAAAGCCTTGCGCGAATAAGGCTGGACGGTATTGGTAGCCTCGGCAGAAAGCTCTTGGTTGCCCTCGAGGAGGCATCGTTTAATGTTGAGGATACCAAGATCGCTGTGTCGGCGGTCGTAGTAGTTGACCTTGGGAAACTCGGCGTTGGACTCTGCTGTGACAAGAGGGGTGCTTGGGGTGATGGGCGTAATAGGTGTAGCAGGAGTGTCAGACGTGGCAGAAGTGAAAGAGTTCGTACTGTCATCGTAGATGTTGCCTTGTTTTTCGAGCATGGCTGCCTCTACGAGGTCGACGTTGACCATCATTTTAGGCATACAAGTCAACTGGCGAAGGATCTCAATAAACCTCCTAACCGCCTCATCTGTAATCTGATAATGTAAAACAACGCGTGCCGCGCATCCGCTACCGCTAATCTTGATGTTCTCCTTGGCTAACTCTGTCATTAGCTCCTCAACCGTAAACCCTGCATCGGAAGTATCGACCCAGACCATGTTGGTGTCGACAGGATTGGTGATGCGGCAGCCAAGCTCGAGAAAGGCGCGCTCAAGCCACTTGGCTCGACGATGCGTAACCTCCATGGTGGGCCAGTTTCTCTTGATGCCCCACAGCGCAGCCTCAGCGAGGATACCTGCCTGGCGCCAACCACCTCCAAAAAGCAGACGGAAGTGTCTTGCCTTCTTGATCGCCAACTCGCTGCCAACCAGGATTGAGCCGATGGGTGCACCGATGCCTTTGGAGAGGCAGAGCGAAACCGTGTCAAAGTGACTACAATATTCCTTCATTGAGATCCCAGTGGCAATATTGGCGTGCCAGAGACGCGCGCCATCAAGGTGAAGCTTGATGCCATACTTCTTAGTAAGCTCGCGAAGCCTTACGATATCTTCAATAGGCATGATGGTGCCGTTGAGAGTATTTTCAAGAGAGATTACTCGTGTGGGCGCGTAGTGGACATCGACATCGAGGACGAGGCGTGAGGCGATATCTTCGACTGTGAGATATTTGCCGTTAGCAGGCATGATCGGGTAAACGGCTGCCTGTGAGTGGAAGGAGATGCCACCGGCCTCGTAGTTGAAGACATGCGATCTGATATCAACGATAACCGATTGCGGAGGGTTGCATAAGTGTACACGATGCGCCAATTGGTTTGTCTGTGATCAAATGGAGAGGAGGTAGTTTTGCATGAGTCGCATAAATAAATATGGATCGAGAAAGGGACACGCCGTCGTTCGCTTTTCTTTGCGCCATGCGTTACCATTGTCCCCGATGAGCAGAAGAGGGCAGCTTCGTGTCCGCAGAGTGTTGCAACATATTCCTCCAGTTTCTTGACAGAGTCATCTTCACTATATACATCATCTCCAAGGGATGCTTTCATCATTGCCGCAAACATGTCGGGTGTCGGGGCTGTGGCAGTGTCGCTCCTGAAGTCAGAGTATGGCAGAGGGTTGAAGGATTTTGAAGTCATTTTGTGTAGATGTGGTTCGAAATTAATAATGAGGGTGTGAAAAACGAGGCAGGTAGAGTGGGAGTGGGTAAATATGTGCACAAGTAGCTAGGATGCTAGCACGGGAGACTCTTTGGTTAACGCTTTCCAGTACTTGAAAGATGAGCAAAGAAGAGTGGGGACGAGAGGGGGACGCCAGGATGTTTACCTTACCTTTTATACAACCCGGTGGGGTCAACGGCCATGCGCCGAGTCTCGCTTGGCAGGTCCATGGACCAAACGAAGGCCGGGAACATTTGTCCCCCCCCTCCCAGCAGTAAAGCGACGCACTTTGTCGCCGCTTGGCATTATTCCAGAGCCGGGTCTGACTGTTTTGAATTTGTGGGTTAATAATTGATACTCAGTGTCGCTCGCGAATATATTGCAACTGCAAGGAGAAGCAAAGAGAGGACCGTCGAACAGACCATGATGGGTGTACGGGATAGGAGTAATGACATTGTGGTCAGTGCCTTTTTTTTTTTCGTTGGCGCAAATAAAGATCAGGGGGTGAACAAGATCAGGTTTTGCGTGCATTTTCTGCTATCCCGGGTTGACCCCATTTTCATTTCTTACAGGCCGGCTCCAAAGGCTAACAGAGAGAGTCGCTCAATTTCTTGAACACTCAGAATGCGCCACAGTTTGCCAGCGTCGTTGCGAGCATGCATGGCGGGAGATGAGTAACACTACATCAAGAGGTCAAACTGAAGAACTCCAGGTCATTTTCACTCTTACAGCCCCCATCTAGGTAGAGTAGTCCTAAGGAAATGTGCCCATCTGAATTATGGCTTTTAGGGGGTGAAAAAAAAAAACATCCCAAGAGGACGAAGCAAGGTTTGAGGGGGGGACAGGCATTTAAATAACTCCATCCGACTCGTTGGCGCCATGACACGTTAGGCACGACAGAGTTTGGGAGAACACATGATTTCATCACAAAGATGGATGCTACGTGTTTTCAGGGTCAATTTCAAGACGGCGAAGTGGCAACAGCTGTCTGGGAAAGAATAAGGCAGAAAAGAGCTAGTACTTCTCCCGACGCGAACAGAGTGATATGCGAGTCAACCTTTGTTCTAACTAATCTGCGATAAACATCGCAGCTAGTAAATACATGCGCTAGCTTCCATGGTTGTACGAACGAAGGTTTGTCAGGGGGTGGGGTGCTGGCTTTGGAGAAGTAGGAGCAAAACGCCATAAGCGATGAAGACACAGTCGACGCGCGATGGCCTTTATTGCTCTGAAGGCAGAGCGCCTAGGAGAACAACAGAAAAAAAAAAGAACGGACTGATATATTTGCAGCCCTAGCACATTCAAAATATCATGCCGCGTGAAGTGCGCGGAGGGATCGTCTGTTACTTCAAATCAGAGGCGACGATTGGTTATAGATGGAGATGGAAGACGCACTGACGCTGCTCGCGCTCCCTAGCCCCGTCCGCTTGTTGCATCCTGAAAATCTACACATCCTTACGATCCATGGGTCCAATAAAGTACCTGTACATTGAGGGGCCATGGAAAAAGCAGGCATTTAGCGTAAAACATGCCTCTTGACAACAGGTGGTCTTAATTGAAAAAGGGTGGGAGGAGAATGGATGTTGAACGTGAGCCTAGCCTCGGTCAAAATCGCTCCGTAGTGGCCTTTGTACAAAAGACTAGTCGAGAATTAAAGAGAGGAACCACAAACGCCTTATCCTGGACTATTATTGTATTTTAAATAGGCATCAGCATGCAGTGAGCAGCCTACGACAGGCAATGGTCTGCAAGCTTCGAGTCAGATATCAGTAAACAGAAAAAATCAAAATGATCTGTTTACCTCGAACGGTTTGCTTCCGCCGGCATGAAGCGAACTCCAAGTTTATCGAGTGTCCCCTTGAAAATGCTGTTATGCTGTTCCTTCGGCACGTTTTGGATTGCTTTGTTCACTCCGTGTTCTTTTTTTCAGGGGTTTCAAAAAATGCCATCGGAAATCTCGACTACAAGGTACTTGAAGGTAGTAAGCTGGGACATCTCGTTTGGCAGGTTGAAGTCAGAAGTTACCAGTTGCCATGCTACTTTAGAAGTCAAAAGAGGCCCCTTCAAATTTCAAGAGCGTCGTTTTTGTGCCTTATCAATCACACGTTGGCAGACATATGTTATCATGGTAATACCTACATGATCTATAACGTGATCATCTATCAAGACTGCCTCTTCCGCTTTTAATATTTGTATAAATATACTCCATTGCTTCTCTGAACAGCTTCTCAAAACTACGCACATGTCTTGCAATCAAAGGCGTGAGCCGTCGAGTCTTCGTCGTCAGCATCAACAGCGTTCGATGAGCCCGTCGAGCTCTTCTGTCCAGGCTGAGACGCGCTAGAAGCGACAGAAGTTTCCGATGTTGCTTCCGCCGCGGTTGCCTCTGCAGTTGACACTGCTGCTGCTGACACTGGTTCTTGTTCTGTCACATCTTTCTCCTGAGTTGCTACTGCAGATTTGACTGCGCTATCGCTGTGACCAAGACCCATCTCGGGCGCAATGACGCCCCGGACCAACTGCTTGACTTCCTTCATTTCAGGAAAACGCCCATGGTCCTTGCGATCGAACACGACCACTAAAAACGACAGAGATATTCGGTGTGTGAGAGAGACGTGTGAGTCACAGCAGCTCAAGGACAAGAGATGAATCGCCTTTTCTTATCAGATTAACATACCTCCATTGACACGGACAATAAACGTGGCACTCTTGCCTGGGATCAAGGCCAGTTCACCGATTGCGTTTCCGAAGGTAAGAAGTAGTTCCTGAGCCATCCATCCAGCACGGAGGTGCCTATACAGAAAAAAAAAATAAACAGGGAATCTGATCAGCGATCACAGTGAAAGCTGATGCAGAGATTCGACGGAATGAGACGCCATGTCATTGGCGGTTTTCTCGGGTGGGGTGGCCGTCGTATCTCTGCGTTTGCTCCCCTCTCTTAGTCCCTGTTGTCTGTTCTCTCTATCCTGCGCACCATTTGCATCCTGTGCAGAACTCGATCTCGACTCGAGGGTGGCGGATCTCGATAGGCATCTGTGATATGGTTCTCTTGCGGACTGGGTTCAATGAGGATCCTTTAGGTTTCTGTGTGTCCGTTTGACGTGAAGTTCGAGCGAGAGGTAGGATGGAGGAGGACAAAGGGGCGAAGGGAAGACACGGGGGAATACGAGCAGAAAGACATCGAAGTTTGTAATCCTTGGGCGAATTCGCGAGATAGCAGCAATCGTGCATTCATACACGTGACTAAGGTCCCAAAAGGTCACATGATACGGCCGCAACAGCCCTTCTGGCACTGGTTCGGTCGAGTGCAATGTTTGGAAGAGGGAGACATGCCGTGTTTGCTAATTATCCCTTCGTTTGTCTCTCATGCAAATTTGCATGATATTTTTCATTTATCGAGGATTACAATAAAATGGGTTGAGAGACCAAACCTGCCGAA